>JAQIVE010001577.1:0-24132 GCA_034698285.1 Sminthurinus bimaculatus | reverse complement strand
AATAAGCATTCTGTTCTGCGCAGCTTGGTGGTATATGCACGCGCATCGAAATGCTTACTGATGGGCCGGGTGTCGCACTATTCGAGAATATACGGTAATTATAGGTTAGAAAAAAAGAGTCTCACACAGTCGGCAATGGACACAAGCATTGCGGGTTTTCGATATTGGAGCATTTCAAAGGGCACATTTCGACCAGCAAGAGCACCACCCGGCACATCTGCCACACCAACACCGTCACCATTTCCACCAACACCACCACCACTCATATTAGCACCCGCACCAGAGTTTTCACAGCCACCAACACCCACACCCGCCATGGACATTGACATCATTTCGGGGGAGCCCACCGTGGACGAGGACATGGGATAGTGAGAATTACAGTTGTTCATATTCATATTCATGTGCATATTCATATTAATGGTGTTGGGATGGCGATATTGAGCAAGGGATTGGGACTGAGGAAGAACTCCCGAGCCAAAGGCGGCCGCACTGTAGTTGAGGGAATATTGACTGGTCGGCCGGATTAACGGCTCGAACCGTCCGTTGAGAGTTATCGAGTCGATGGGGATGTGCGTGCTGTTCCGGTTGAACCCCGGCTTTAACGGCGTCGTACAGATTGGGACAAACATTTTGACTTTTAATATAATATGTACAAACTTGGCTTTTAAATCCACAGGCTCAGTGTTCATTCACAAACAACACAAACAAACAACCTCCATTTTACATGACCTTCAAATTGGCTTTTACATGTGCATTCAAATTTTGTTCATTAAAGTTGATTAAAGCTGGTTGAAAAATCTATTTTTTCTCATTATACATCATCAAACATCCGCATCGTATGATTTTTCTCCCCTGGTTTTGCATCATACTGCATTTTTACTCTGCCTTGTTTTAGTTTCCGTATGTAAATTCAACTTATGGACTCCTGGTGAATAATTTTGACAATTTTACGGCCGACTTGAATCTTGAATACCAAAATTTGAAATACTTTACATGCACAATGTACAGTATTGATTTGCTGGAAACTAATGCAGAAAAATTCAAATAATGAGATTTGTTATGATTGTTATTTGAGCTAGCGCTTCATATTCTCTCGTCCTCCATAAAAGATGAGGAAAAGTAGGGGAAAGCTGCTTCCTTTTCCTCAATCGAATCAAAGGCATAGGGGAACTTTTAATGTTTTTTTTCTTTTTCATCCACAATATTCAATTCCAAAGTTCCTCCCGTTCTTTTCCATTTTCCGTGTTCTACATTCCATATTATACACTGTACGTACACTGAATACAATCTACATTCTACATTCTAGATGCATGTATGCATAATATACATGCACATTTCTATTGTTGACTCTCGTCTGCCTCCGATCTGTGTGTGTGTGTGTCTTGAAGCCCGGCTGCAGAAATGAGATTGAAAGTAAATGCGGATGTGTGTTTATATGGCTTTTCTTCTCGTCCTTTCTTCTTCCTTCTATTTTAGTTTCCTTTTGCTTCTTTTTTTCTCCAATAGAAACTTTTAGCTCTTCCTCGTCCTTTCACCAGTTTTCTGTAGTACACATGTATCTTTAGGTTTGCAGGTATATTTTACACAACACAATGCATCTTTGCAGCATATTGTACAGTGTATACAATTCCAATATCAATATATTGTACTACCGCCGATGTAAAGGGGAAAATATCTTGCTATTGTTTCTTTGATTTCCTTTGAGTCTTCTCTTACATCTTCTTTTTCTCGTGCAGGATACCGACTTGCTTACTTTGTTCCCGGGCACATACACACTACACACGCTCACTTTGATTCAATACACAAAGAAACAGAGAATATCACAGTGAGACAACAATGTATGTGTATTTGTATGTGTAATGTGTACACAATAAGGAGGACGAATTCGGCAGTTGCCTGTGATAATCTGAGGGAAACATTTGTATTCTATTTCCGCGCACATTTTCTATTTCCGTGTATTTCCCCATTTGACATTCTACATATTGGGAAAGTAAATCATAGGGAAAAAATCCACTTCATCGAGAAACATCCAAAACCCACATTTTCTATCCATTTACTTGTCCTCTTGTTTGTACGGATTTTATCCCGAGACACAAAGAGCACAGCAAAACACAACACCTTTTAAAAACAGGACACGAGGAAACGAGGATACGAGGATGTGGACTCACTGGGGCCGACAGTGAGGGAGTGAGAAAAGGCAAATTCAAGAAAGGAAGATGGAGCGGAGAAAACAGTGTTGTTATGAAGTGAGAAGTGTCATTGTCACTCGTGGAATCGCACGGTGGAAATTGAAAGGAAAACCGTGGAGACAAACGGAAACTTGTGGAATGGTCGGAGGATCTCCAGTCCACTCCGTTAAGCCAGTAGCGGGGAAACCAACGGTGGCGGATGGAAAATGTGAGTGTGTGGCTTGCCTCTTCTATTGTTGCTTATACTGTTTGTGTTTATGTATGAATGTATGTGTGTGTGTGTGTGTATTGGCAGACAGATTTTCGACGGAGATGGAGGAGCGAGCTGACTTGATGTACTACTCTCGCCTTCACCACTTTCACTACTCAGTGTGGACTGGAGGTTTCTAGGTTTGCTCCAGCAGCTTCTCTACTCTCCTAGTGACATGCGGGACATGTGCGTGCTGGAGCAAGAGTAAGAACAAGAGCTGGAGGAGGAAGAAAAAGGAGTAGAGTCGGATTTCCGAAGCATATACAATGTACACATATATGTAGTATTGCTTTAGGTGGAAGCTAGTGCATAGAATCTGAACCTGGAAGCCCATCAAGCGCCACACAACTGGATTTTGAACCAGAGCCATAGCCAGAGTTAGTACTTTAGCCAGTTGATTGTGGGACGGAGAAAGGAAGGTGTAAAAATAGTCGAGGACGAAAAAATACGACGGTTGAGGACGAGCACTCAAATTTGTTTTCTATACATCATTCGCTGGAGCCTCAAGTGATGAGATGAGGAAATGATGGAAAATGATGAGAGTTCAATTTTCAATTTGAATCCTACGTATGTAAGTACGTCGACATGGAACATGGAACACCACTGACAAGTTTTCAGTTCCCAGAATCTAAGTGAGTGGAATATAGAAAAGAACAACTTCAATAATATTTATCCAGAGCCAGATGTTTTAACCCAGCATCTTAAGAGGAGGAAGAATCCTTGGTGACCATGAAATTGTTAAGAGACTCGTGAATGTTTTTCGCTCTGCTTTTATTTGTACTCGAGAAAAATAAAGCTGCGGGCTATTTTTTTATTGGGATTCTCCATTTTCGGGAATTATTTTCAGCGTGTGCAGTAGATTCGAATTTATATCACAGCTTTGCTCAGAGTTGGCTTTTACTTTCGAGTTGTGAGCTCCGAGTTTTACATACGTACATAGCTGGATTTTATTATATTTGAACACTTTTTTTACCCTGGTTTTACGCGTTCACTGCTCCTTTTATTCTAAGTATAGGTACATAGGAAAACGTTTTATCCTGAGGTTGAAATACATTTTTCTGAGGCAATATCACCAATTTTGCAGTCGGCAATTAATTACATGCAAATTCCTTTCAATTCCTAACGTACAATTAGGTTAGTACAATTTCATGTAGAGCTTTTCTGCATGCTTCTCCAAATACATTAATGACGCGGCCTGGGTTCAGTATTTTATGAACTACGTATATGTATATATATACATGTGTATTTCACTTCAAAAGAAATATTTGGGTTCAAAGGAAAACGGATGAAATTTCCAGTGGCGTCCTGAATAAAAAGCCATTTAGTTTCAAATTACATTTAATTAAATCATTTTCAAATTAAAACAAAAGTCTCTTTATTGATGTAATGATTGTATAGCAACTAAACGGTTATTTTTGTCCATTGCACATTATTCTTTTCATCCCACTCTATACTTGACGACTGTTTTATTATATTTTACAAATAATTAAAAATCGAGGACTTTCATCTTCCCACAAATTGTGGTATTGATATATTAGCCAACAATATTAGAAAGAAAATCAAGCTGATGCAGCTAAAACTCCAGATTGAAAATGAGCAAAAGATTTCCGACAAAATGTTTGCTCGGTGCTTCCAAAATCAGGTTGAAACTGAAAGCACGTTAGCAGAGCGAGCAGCCAGGATGGAAGTCAGAAGCACCAAAAATCCAAGTAAGCGTGTGGATCAAACACAAGTATTGTCTCTTCCTTCGTTTTTTTACTTGAGAGGGATCGGAGACAACTTTCTTTGTCGTTCTTATTGGCTTGGGTTGGATTATACAATATATCCTCACTATATAATATATTATGGAAAGAGAAAGAGACAAAGATTTTTACGAGGTTATTATGAGGAATGAAGACAGGAAGACTTGATATGTTTCTCCAACTGCTATCTAGTTATTGAATGTTGACTACTACTGAACAGTTGGAGTTTTTCCTCGCGTTTTATTTTGGTTCTGGATTTTCGACTCGATTTTCAAGCCGTCTTTGCTCAATGTTCAACTCGCTCGTCTTGTCTTCAAGTTCAAGTCGATTCGAGTCGAATCGAATGGAAGGGCAAAGTAAATGAGAGAATGGATTCGGGTACAATGTTGATTTGGATGAAGAAGAAGTATCAGAGTAAAGAGCGGACAAGATGACGGGTACGGAAGTCTCAAGTGAACACTTTGGATCTTTCTATCTTCCCCTACTGTCTACTGTCCTTGTCTCTTGTCTCTTGTCTCTTGTCTCTTGTCTCTGTCTTTCTATATTTACTATATGGCTTTGACTCTGTCCTTACCTTTAACTTCAACTCTGGCGATGTATTTAGTACAAACTATATTTTCTTTCGCTATAACTTGCGCAGCTCACTCACTTACTCACTAACTGCCTCCGTCTGTAATATTTCTTCTCAGTTGGCTGGACAAGATTTGCTTTGGCTTGATTTCTTGCATTTTCTGTCAGTTTTAAACTCTCAATCCAGTCCACTTTCTCCCAACTTTGAAAGTTGAACTCTCTTCCTGTCACCACATAATTGTTGCCAAACAATTCCTTCTGTCCCTTTCCCTTGCCACTTGGGTATCGTATAAAATTATGCAAGATTTAACCTGCATAAATGACTGTAGTGTCATCATCATCAACATTAAAATGCATGGGAAAGGAACAATGACAGCTTGAAAGTTTGGTGACATCAGTTGGACAGCAATAATAAATATGTGAAAAGTTAACTCGTTTGATGCAATAATACAAGCACTCGGTGTAACCCTTGATATTATTAAGCTACTTGATGATTCTTGATGTGAAATTATGTCTCCTGCTTTGTTGGCAATAAAATGAAGTTGCTGAAAGTTCAAAACCTTACCCAACTTTCTTTGTGGCACATCTGAGAATCGAGAAACTAATGATAAGGCAATAGTAAGGAGAGTTTTGGAAAATTGTGCATTGATTTTGACAACGATGGAAAATTTTAATAGCAAACAAACTATCCATGTAGCCTTTGTATAAGACAGAGCTCTGTAATGAGGGCCCTGTAGCATTAAATCTCTTTTGCATAAGGATGTCTGGCCTTACCTATATTTTTATACAGTTGAAAACCCAGAACTCGATTTCGCCTGTTACATTTCCCAATTTTACAATATATTATGCAGCGTTTCTGTGAATGATGAAGACATAGATATTGCTATTAGTATACTATACATACTCATGCGGCTACGTGTACGTGTAGGAATGAAAATGATCAAGTCTACAATGAAATCAGGTGTGGGGCGTGAGGAAAATGAGGAAATATTCCCTTCACACCCTTATCACGGAATGTGAAATAAGTATTGTTAGAATCGCACTGGCCTTCGCACTCGCCCGTGATAAAGAGGGCAAAGTCAAATGAATCTCCATGCTTGTATACATATCTGTATTCTATAGTACAATTCCCCAGCGCACATGGGCACCATCGTCTCAAGCCTCATTTTAGCAAAGAGACAGGACAATGTATGTGTGTATGTATGCGAATGCAGTTATACAAATTCCCTTCATATCGCAATCTCACGTCCAAGTCACATTCAAGTCACAAGGAATCTCGAGTTGAGTTGAGTCAAGTTCGAGTTTGGGTGAGTCGTGTTGGGTGGAATCAGAAGTCAAGTCAAGGCAAGGTAAAAGTCAAGCACATCTCTTGATCTTGATGCTTTCCCCTCATTTACCTTCCTACGGTTGTACCTTAGTTCCCCTTTATTATCCCTTTCTTTTCCTTATGAATATTCCATATTATATTAATTTTCTATGCATGCATAATATCCAGTGTCTACATTCTACGATATGCATATGTGTGTACAGTGCACATTGTACACAGATATAGATTCCAGCTCATCTAGTCATGTTTTGATCTCCCATCGTACAATTTATTATAGGTGCACGTAGAATTGGCTCCAGCATTTAGAATTGGGATTAGCAAAAGCTAATTCGAATATGGAGTGAGCCATGAATAGAGGAATGGTAGATAGTAGAAACCGGAAGAAAAGGAAGTGAAGCATCAACTTTTTGCAAAATTCTTGTGCATTTGTATTTGCAGCTATTTCACAAAAATAAATCATTAAATCCGAATTCAAGACAGCAATGTCAATCTCGCATGTGTTTTGTATTTTATGCCTCAAATTTTGATGACAAAAAACGGTTTGAAAGTAACTGGTACTAGTTAGACTGATTTGAAAAAATTACCATTATAGCTTTGATCAAAAAATTGAAAAATAGAGCGTCATTTTTATTTAAAAACGATTTTTGAAGAAAAAACATAAACAAAATTAGAGAACTGTGATAAAACTAGCAAGTAACAAAGCAACTAGTATACAAAACCAGTTATACATTTCAATTGTTGTTAATTTTTCCATACAATAAAATAAAAAGAGAGTCGATCTTGAACTAAAAACTAAAATTTCATTTCCAATGTACGAAATTTATCAAATCAAATGAAAAGAGAGCTTTTTCGAAAGTTGCAAGCGTGACAAAAGTTTGCAGTAGAAGGAGAGGAAGCGCAGTCAAGAAAGCAGAAGAGCCAGATAAATACAAATATACATACAACTGTGTATGGAACCATGTAAAAGTATATCTATCTATCATACACTCACGCGAGAAGCTCCACAAGTTGAAGCCAAAGTAGTCGAAGTTCAGCGACTGGCTAGGAGGAAGAATCAGGGCAAAACTTTCCTTGACGTAAAAGTCAGGACAAGCAAGGCGGAGAAACACACACAATGTACGAAGAGAAATATGTACGTATATGCATAGAATACAGGACGAGCGAATGATGATAACGAGTAAAAATACAAGGGACGAAGCAACAGGAAAAACAGGAGAAAGCCAAGTAGATAGATAGATAGATGGATAGATACAACAAAAGTAGACGAAGAAGAGGACGAAGAACCAGTAGCATCATCGGCAGCATCAAAACAGAGGCACGTGCACAATATGGATTGAACGGGATTGGATTGGCTTGGCTTGAAGCTACAAACTACAAACCCTAGATACACAATGCATGGAACCATACACACACAAACACACACACGCCTTTATCATGTATTGTAGATTGTAGAATCTAACTATGTGTAGAATGTGAAAAGAACTGTTCCAAAGTATGAAAAAGCTGCCTGGGAATGGAGTAGAAAAACAACTTGTTTCTACGTCTTATGTGTTTTTTCTTCATAAACTCGATTGAAGTGTTTTCCCATCTTTTTACTTCCAGACTCTTCCTTCAACATTACATTTTGGAGAAAGTCGTAGCCATAGTCAGTAGTCAGTAGAATAAACTGGAAGGTTGACTTGTATGTTCTTTAGTCAATGGAAACAAGGGTATGTATGTACAATGTACATACAAAAGCAGATAAGTCGCAAAATTCTTTCTCTTGATTTCTCCCGGATTTTTCGTCATCTATGTATACACAACTACTTTTTCGTTTCTTGACTTTTCCTCGAACGATATAGCAAGTAATTCCAAGTGTAATCGACATTGGCAAGTCGAGCGGAAAACCTGGAGCTGGAATGTTCATTTTTGTTTTCGTCTTCATGTTCTATGCGTGTATATGCAGAAGCAGACAAACTAGAGATATAACACTGTGTATGTATTTAACCATAGTTTCGTCAACTTTGCCCTCTTTCTTTTTCTTGCTTTCTCGACTTGAAACACAGCTTGCGAGGACTTTGACACAGCAAGTCAAAGCAAGTCAAGTCAGTGCATCAAATACTCGTGTAGGATATGACAGACTGTGGTATTAAATGCCCCATTTATAAACATGGCAAGATGCTGCTCATTATAAATAGTGGTTTTGCCCCTTGCTTGTCTGCCCTTCCTTATTGTGCTCGTACTTTGCGATTCTTGTGTTTTGTGTTTGGTCTGCACAAGTTTATTCATACTTTAAGCCACAAGGCAGAAGAAGAAGAAGACGACGAAGGGCACGACGTAGACTACCACGAAAATGACATGGAGATTTGAGATTCGACACAAATAGTTGAGGAAAACCTGAGATGTACGAGATGAGATTGGTTGATCTGTGAGAGAGACGAGTAGATGCAAAGACGAATATATGTGTACAACAAAACCAAGAACAAGAAGAAGGCAAAACAGACAAAGAAGATGGAAGGGACAGAGTACGAGACACAAAATCTACGAATAAATCTACCAAGCCAAGGCAAGCAAGTGGAAATTCGAGGCTGAACATTGAACATGTTTGTAGATATGTGTATCGTAAATATACATATGTGTACACGAATTCCAGCTAAAACCCGCCACCACATGGCGTGTACAATTCAGGATTCGGAATTTTGAATTTCGAAACCATTCTTGAAATTGACTAAATTGCTGTCAAAATTTTGGAAATCTTAAATTCTTCGGACTATTTTTAAAAATCTGCTCTTTTCAATTCCTAAATTCGTATTAAACATACAGACAGTGATTTTTGTTTTACACACGTTGGAGATACAATAGCAGTATATTTGAGGCTGTGTAGATCTCCTTTTATTGCAGGATAGGAAATTGCCATTGAAATATATTGAAACTCATGAAGCATACACAACAGGCTCAGATCGTCAACATACTGCCTATCTGTCTGTCTGTTTGTTGTTGGGTGTAGAAACTGTGGAATATATTGTACTTTACAAACACGAGTACCGTAATTGCTCAGAAAAAGGCCCGGGTTTTTATTAACGAAATGTTTGTACTAAAAGACAGAAAAATGGAGGCTTTTATTTGAAAATAGCATTTGCTACAGGGTTGTACTTTAATGGGGTGTTTACGGTAAGGCAAAGTCAAAATGGAAGAAGATGAACGTTTTTCAATCTGAATCTCAATATATTCCGAGGAAAAGACTCTTGGAATTTTCTCCATCTCCATTTCTCCTCATTGAAAATTGTCTTCCTCGTCTGCTTCTTCTTTTTGCTTCTCCTCACTAGGCTTTTCCATCCCAATTCAAAATTCAAGATTTAACGTTCACCACTCAGTTCACCTCAAGTAGTTAGAAAGTAAGAGAGAGAGAGAGAGAGACAGAGAACTGTCGTTGAATGTGAATGAAATGAGAGACGAGGCTCCTCTTACACGGAAGGATTAACAAGGAGACGGATCGCTTCTCCAACAATTTTCTAATTCTTGGATTCCACAGTCCGCAATGTTTATGGATATACATATATTGTAAATATCTTACGTATAAATATCTATCTATGCATATTTATATGGGAAGGACTGTTGAGATGCTCGGAATTTCACATTTCACATCTCAAATTAGAGAGACAGACGCGTTCCTTTTGTGGTTGAATATGTTTGTATGCATGTGCGATTCAAGTGGTTGGCTGGCATCTGGAATATTATGTGTGGAGACCTCAATAATGCCAAAGTATCCTTTACATCACGCGAACGGTTTCTCAATTACAGTATCGTGTGACTGTGGTTCATAAGGATTTAGTTGCAAAAGTTTTTTCTGTTATTTGTTTTCCAAGAATGGCTCTATAGTTTCCATGTATTTTTCTATTTTTTCTACTAGAAATCCTGTACGTAATATTCTAATCTTTCCTGCGTACTTACATATGCGCGTATCACATTATCCTTACTCTGAAAATTGCAAAACACTTATCAATATCCATTTAACTTTTACAATCATCATTGCTTTTGCAGAAACAGTTGTAAGTAAGTATACAGTCTTTTCATGAGCTTTGACTGACGAAGAACAAAATAAAACAAACCTTTTCCAATCGAGTAAATTGAATTTTTTTGTTATGGTCTGCAAGAGTCAAATCAATCTATCTGAATACCTGGTAGTTCAAATGGTTGTAGAAACGGGCTTTTGGTGTGATTGGTGAGATTTTTTATTTGTTTTTGGCGTTTTGTCTTGTCTTTTTAGATTGTACATGCTTGATTATTTCGTAGAGAACGGAGAAAAATACAAAACGCGTTATCATTTTACGCCTTATGTTGTCTTCTCCTTCGTCTACTACTCGTTTCTTTCGTAGAAGAAAATATAAAGGTGGCTGTTTTTGCACGTCCATTCCAATTACATTTTCTATATGTACTACTCTCCTTCAATATATAAAACGTACCTGGACGTCAATGCTCTAATCAAAGAATCGGCAAGATCTTTTGTTAATTTTCATAATGCACAGAACTATAAAATTGCAAAAATCAAAGAAAATATAACACCATTCAATGCTGCTAAAGCTCCCTTTTTTCTAGTTCATTTCAGTTCAGTCTAATTTTACCTTTCTTTCAACTTTAGCTGCATCTTCTTTCTATATACCGAACTAGTGTAAACGTACCTGTAGCTGTAGAGTGAACAAACAAAGTTATCGTGATTGCTCTACCTTTTCTCCGCTTTGTACCAATTTGCCTTTACTCCTCCTGCATCTGCTGTAACCATTTTGAATTATGTCTGGAAATTTTGTAGCCATTCATGTACAGATTTATTGTCTTTGCACCTTGTTGGAAGATTTGAACAATGTATAAAGGACTAAGAATAAAACTAGATGTAAGATAAAGTGTTAATATCAGAGAGAAAGAGAGAGAAAGACGTGCAGAGAAAGTTGGGAGGCAATACAGCCAATTCGATAAATGTCATTTCTAAAACATACATAAAATACGTACAAATAGGGACAATAATAAGACTGCTAGAACCTTACGCATTTCAAAAGATACAACGCTTGTCAACCTTTTCGAAGTAGACGATAAAATGTCGTAGAAAGATGCCTGCAAATACGCTGCTCACTAACTTGCTTATTATGTATACGGCCCCCAGCTGATTGCCTCCAACTATGTACATATCTTAATGCATAGTAATATCGCACACCCACTCTACAGATTAATAATGACTTTCACTATGTGTATTGCAAACGAAAGCGAATACGGGAGCCTCTTTCAATGTCCCTTGAAAGAGACGCAACGGAAAGGCCACTCAACAGGAAAGTATGGGACCTCCCTACACATCTTTGTACAAGCTAAAGGTGGAAGAGTCCGTGGAAGTGGAAAGTGCAAAATCAACAAATCTTTTCGAGCCTCTTAAAATGCCTCCTGGCCTCATGCGTTTCCTCTCCATTCCATTCCCCTTGGCATGACGACGGCTTGCAATTGCAAGGTGTTAGCTGCCTTGGTCGACTGGTTTGTTGGTTGTTTGGCTGGCTGGCTGGTTGGTTTGTTAGCTTGATGGCGTATTTATTTTGCAGTCACGCTTTTGCGCCCTAGGTGTATTTTGACACAGGAGAAACTTTGGACGGGATTTGTACATATGTACATACATAGATTTTTGCATGTCAGGGTGAGGGCAACAGGAAAACTTTATCCTCGACTTGGACGCTTGGAAACGGGCAAAGACTAGCTTTGCTTTACTTTCTTCGCTTGATAGTTGGTTGACGATATTTGCTGTGGCTCTCTCCATCGGCCTCTCTTGCTCTCCCCTCAAAAGTCAACAGATAGAAAAAGGATAGTAGCCTATAAACGTATCTAGTGAACTTGACTGACGGCTGGTTTGGTTTGGTTTAAAAGTTGGTTGGCTAGCTGCTTATATCGGCTTAGAAAGGCTTGGACTCTGACTTTGGCTTTAGCTTTTTTTGTTGCTGAGATTGGGCTAGACTGAATGCTGCTGCTTTTGTAGTAGCGTGAGTATTCTTTCCATTGAATAGAAAAGTCCCACTGGATCACTAGAGAGATAAAGTACATGGAAACTCTTTCCAAACAACTTGAAGTTGACAGCCCAGTGTCAGCGTTGACTGCTGCTGCTGCTCCTTTTCTTTCCAAATGGAAAGCCCAAAAGATAGATCTGTTTCCTTTACGCTATGCTTTAAGGGTTTTTTTGTACAAACCACAAGGAGAACAAAACGAAAGATTACAGATTTTTGTGGTTCGATTTTTGTGCAATTTGCTTTCTGTGGGTTGTGTTGATTTTTTTTTTGAAATAATAAAAATATTTGACCGAAACAAACATTGAAATGAAGAGCATTCAATAAAGTTTTGTGGACAATTTATCGGACGTGAACAATGGGATTTTTGAGACAAGTGGAGAAAATGAGTCTGGAAATCGGATCAAAGAATATTACGGCAAATGCGAGTGGCAATGACAATGGCAGTAGTGACGACAAAAACAGTCTAAAACTTTTTCCGTTTTCCTGATAATATCAACTTATACATTATAGTATTTCGTATTTTATACTGCAACAAAGTAAAATATCAGTAAATTTAAGTGTGGACATTCCTTCTTTTTGGGTCTTATTCTTTCCTCTTCCGATTCTTTTCTTTTACTTTCCTTCCTTCCCTTGTACCAGCTAAAGTAGCTTTTCCATTTTACTTCTTTTGAAGGTCGCTTCATCGTCATGTCTGTTGTCTTGTTGTGTGCGTTTTGCTGCTCCAAGTCAAAGTCTTTCAATTGGAGATGGAAACAAGAGCTCAAGAGGAGGCTTTCTCCTTGGTTTAGGTTTCTTGGGAAACTGTTGCCGTTGCCAGCTGGAAATGATGCTGTTATGTAGCTCACATAATATTTTATTATTATCGAAGTATCTCATACCTACAGTGTACATTACATATCATAGATGACTGTACGTACTACGTACATACAAACTCAAAGCTCAAACAAACAACACACAAAGTTTGCCGTGTATCATAATCAGTACTGAGTACCTATACGTGTATACAGATACAGCCTTTGTTCATCATTATGTATGTACATTGTACATGTCCGCCTTTTATTATTATTTCACCTTTTATGTTGGATCTTCTTTCTCTTTGTTTTAACCCACTTTCTTTGGTTTGGAGTTTGGAGGTCGGCAGTCGACTCCTCCTCATGAACATCCACTGCCATCGCCAGCCGTTTGCTCATAAAGTCCGGTCGTAAATTCCATTATTCCCCTTTGTCAAATAAATGAATGTACAAGATGAACAATGGCCAAGTATTCTATACTGTACACTTTTGTATATTTTTCTGAAGAAAATTTTAGCGCCGAGGTTTGGCTGGATCCTTTACAATATAATACAAGACAAATAATGCCCATCGGCTATTGGTTTTCTGGCATTGTGTACATTTTCCTATGGTATTATTAGAAAAATGTACAAAGGTGTATGCTGTACAGTGTACAAGAAATACAAAATGCGAGCATAAAACAAAAACGTGGTTTTCTCTCTAGTCTCTGTTACTTTGTATATTGTTTATTATCGTAGATCACAATGGACTTTGTATACATCGTACATAGTTGTACAATAAGTCTCCATTTAATAATGCAATATATCTACAGATTACAGATATACACAAACGCCCAACGTAATTTTCACCGAGCTCAAACCTTTCCCTTTGAGTTTAGCTCGTGTGGAATTTTCGGACTTTGATTTTTTACAGCAAAAGCTTTTTGCTTTGGCTTTTGAAGCTGCGAGATATTTTATCAACCTATATTCTGAAAATTGTGTATTGTATCTATATTGAAGTTTTTATAAGATATTATCACATTACGTTACATTATAGGATATTACATAACATGGGATGTATTAGATTGCGAATCTAAGAGGAAGATGGGTATGGAATGATGGATTTTTCCTGGAGGAAATAAATGTAGCTTACTTCTTGCCTTTTTGGTGGTTGTATCAGTGTTTCTGAACTAGATAGATATGAGAGCTGAAAGCTGGGAAAAATGGTGATTTGGTTTTAGTTCCAGTTCAGTGAGAGTGGGCATGAACATGAGCATGAGCATGGTCAGGGACATGGACACAGACACCCTAAAAATAGTAGGTCAGAGAAGCAAATGATGATGACAAACTTTATCTTAATCTTTTCTCTGGTATATATATCGTGTAGTATACATAGATAGTTGTAAGTACGAAGAGCAGAGGACATTTTGTTGGATAATTTTACTTTGTACAAAATCGGAGAGAGTGTGAGAGAAAGAACGAGAATTTCTGCCACCGAAAGTGAAATACAAACAACGTACTCTATACATTAGTCGTAATCTCAACAATTTTTTTGTGTCTAGTCTGAAAAGAGTTGGCTTAAGAAGAGAATGTTGTCATGGTGACTGTAAGCCACTCTGTCTAGATAGGGCAAGTGAAAGCATGTAAGTATAGGGCGCAATGTACGAGTAGGGGTAAAATAAAGGTCTTGAAATGGAATCATGTATGATGCTCACTGAAAAATGGTGGACGTAAAGCTTGTTTGTAACCGCTGAAACGTGAGTGGCGTGTACCTCTCAGTACAAAAAGCCAAGCAAAAAGTCTCTAAACTGACATCAAATGTTGAAAATTTTCACATTGTGAAGTTTTAACACATAATGAAATGTTTTTTCTAAAATTTAGAGTGGTAGAAACTGGTTTTAATACCTCAAAAATGCATGTGATTCCGTTGTTTTACATACTAATTATTTAGTAAGATATCCTCACAGTTTGAATGAATTACAATGCAATTTCAATTTCAATGCAAAAAAATCGACAGAATGACAGAGTCTACATGGACTCTTGAATTGCTTTAAAGTTTTATGTACATCCTTGACCAATCACTCTGATTAGTTCAAGCAGTTCTTTTCCAAATGCGAATCGCTGCATTCCTTGGTCTGACCTCTCCGCCAGAATTGTAAAATTTAATGCCGTGACAATAATTATATGCGGTTGGCCAACTAAAACGATTGTCCCCCGTCTCTACGACACTACTCCAGTCGTTTTCCGGTATATCAATCGTACCTGCATTATAATGTTTTTCAGGACTACCCGTCTCCTGAATTTCGCGGTTCACTTTACTGAGTCTAGGTGCATTCTGCTCTTGAACAGCACCAAAAGCAGCGGAGCCACCACCATAAGCACGAAAGAACAATCCAGAATACGAGGAGGTCACCTCAGTCCATGTCACTTGTGGCCATATAGCACTCGGATCGGGCTCATTATGCAGCTGAACGTAAACAAATCCGATAGGCACTGAAATATTTAAAGAAAAGCATGAAGTTCACAAGTAGGCGAAAAAATAACAACCCTTTAAATAAAATCTTATCAAATCTCATGAAATTTTCATGAGATTTGATAAGATTGCCAATATATGATGAGATTTTGGTGCGATTTCCATGACAATTCATGAAAATCTTATCAACATGTGATGAAAATTGATAAGATTTTAGACCAAAATCGTGTCAAAATCTCATGAGATTTTTTGACAAGATTTTTTTCTAAGGGAAGGTATTTATCTGGAAATAAAATGTTTTTTAGTCGTAACCTGGATTATGCTTCAAATTTTCATGCTCAGTTTTAAGAGCACTGTGCGACAGAGACAGAGCTTCCAGTCCTTCAGCTGTCTTGTTCAACTCCTGACTAATGTTTACCAGTTGTTCTGATTTAGTTTCCAGTTCTCTCCTTTGTAGTATGACCGCCTGTTGCAAGACACTGAGTGACCAAATCGGCGCTTTTTGGCATAACGGTAGGTTGCGCTTACCGCAAGCGGCGTCAATCCAGAAGGCTATCGTTTCTTTATTTTCCCCTGTTTGGATGTTACGATAGAATCCAGTTGTGATGAGAGTACAGTTTTTCTGAAGATCCTCCGTGGGAAATCCATGGCCCCAGAAGGAAACTTCAAGGGGAGATCCGTCACTCCATTCAAAGGTCGATGGATCGTCCACCCCTCTTCTTGCCCCCAGCCACACGTTGTCCAATATGGAAAAGTCCTCAAAGACTAACTGACTAAGGGCATTCTGCTCCGCCTCAGAGCTGATTGTGACCAGTGGCTGGGCATCGTTTACCCCGGTTTCTTGACTACACAACTGGAGAGCTTCCTCATAGGTCACCATTTGGTTAATCACCTTCCAGCATTTCTCATCTTTATACAAGGACCAGGAAGAATCCCCACACAAATCGACGGGGGAAAAGGCTAGAATAGGCACAAATTATAAAACTGGTAGTCGTTAAATTGATATAAGTAAATGTTGAAAGTTGAAATGAACTGTATTTTACGCAATTACGAACGTTTTCAAACCTTTTGCTGCTCCAAATACTGCTATATAAATTGCAAAAGATGCCAACCAAGCCGGTGCTTTCATTTTTGACACACACGTTATAATGTTACAGATAGTTTCAGGGTTAGAAAATCAATTGAATTGGCGTGGATATGGCGAATTTTTGGTTTTATTGCAAACAGACATTTATTTGAAGTCGTAAATTAAAAAGTACATCGAGATAATAAAAACCAATAATTTATAATTTTACTCATTTTTCTAACTGTCAAGATAACACTGCCGAAACCTTTCCAACACAACCCATATAATACGTCAGTTTGACTACCGTAAAATCTGAAATGGTGCTGAATGTTGGAATAGTACGGCATGCCATAGATTTTACCATTTGATTGTATTGCATGTACATACTTTCTATGGCTAAAATTTCGAATAGTGCGGCTGCAGCACTATTTCAGATTTTACGGTAACTTGCACTTTATCTCGTTGAATTAGTGCATGTTGCATGTTTACAGAACAGGGGGCACTTCACCTGAATCAAAGTACTAGATAAACACTGAAATGAATGCACTTACTGTAGTATGATATGAACAGTGACAAATGGTCATGATGAAAAAGTTCCCACAATATCATGGAAATTAAGTGATGCATATGGTAGTTATTAATTCATAAAAAATATCGGGATAATAAACTGTGTTTAAATTTTTACCACTGCGTGACAGAGGACGAATGCATAGTGTAATTTTTCCTTGTGTCATTTACTTTCATTTAATTTATAACTTACTCGTTAGTGCCCCACAGCTGTCCAAAATATAAACATATCCCGATGCTCATACAAAATTAATTAGTTTCTCCATTAGTTGATTAGGGCAAAAAGAAACAAACGCTTTTAAAATATCAAACAATTGCGGCTCCCAGTAGTCCTCAACTTTGTTAATATTTTTCCCCGTTACTCTTTATGACTCTGGCCTCCTTTTTAAAAATATTGTGATTATGCATAATAAAAGTACACTACTGTGCTATTATTGCAATTACCTCACAGTGCAATGGTAACAGTCATAGCATAATGTTGTAGTGATGATGAGGATGACAGCAGTCTTCCTCGTCAGCTTTGATCTTTCCCCGGCGATTCTTTCCTCCGTTCAATCCTTATCCCTTTTACTTTCCCGTTTATTTTGGTTCGCTCTACTCATTTTTGCTTCACGTCACGGTAAACTTACTTTGTGAGTTTGTCGAGTGCTTACTAAGCAGTGCTTAGTAAGGCTTGGCTTGGCTCGGTTTGACTCGGTATACATATTTGGTCTGCTCTGTCATAAAAATATGTAAGTATGTGCTCTGCTGTTTTATATCCTTATATCTTTTCACCATGCTCTAAATATTTACTACACATACATACGTATATTACATAATGCGTGCTCAAATTTCATGATTCCCCAAAGATACATGTGAGTAGACTGTAAGAAAATTGTAAATTGAAACAAGGAATGTACAGTTAATTGTATTTTAAAGAGGGGGCTCAGAGGAGTTATATTATTTTTAAAAAAAACTACACTACGATACAAAGTGTTAAGTAGAACACAGTTTATAAAAGAGCTTCAGCAGGGAATAAATACGAAAAGAATTTTCTACAGTTAAATCAAAATTTGACACCTGTTGTTGTACATGGAACTGTACAAAAAAGATGGCCAGAAGACAAGATTTAGACATCAAAACATGACATTCACACTTCAAAGGGAAACTTTTTCAATCCTCTCAATAATCTATTTCAAACCTCAGTGTAAAATACGAATTTGCTTTTAGAATAATTCAAAAAATCTTGAGACCGTGCGCGACCACCGAATTTCAATGTTGCATGATATACATTATACATATTACAAGTTTTTGCTTTTACTTTTACCATTCCCTCCTTATGATGTGTCATAAAAAGTAAATTCGTTCCATCGTCTAAACTCAAGCTCGAGCTCGCAGCCGCTCCGTGACGAGGTAAATTTAACACAAGATGGAGAAAGAGAAAAAGCCCCGTTAAAAATAAAAGCAAAAGTGGGACAAACAGTCAGTTGATGGCGTCATGGCAATGGCCCTTTCAAATGTTAGGTTTTTTATTCCTTCCCAAGTTTTCCACCCAGGGGAGTCCCTCATTTTGTACATATAAAAAACACATTGCACGCATGTTAAACGCCAAGTTGAAATGATGAAATTGTAATGTAAGGGAACTGTATCACCTACACAATAAATGTAAACAATATACATACGTTCGTCAAGTGCGTGAAGCCTCAAGAAATCGAAATAAGAATTCAAAGTTGAGCTGTAGGATATTTTTTCGCAGTGTAAAACAAATTTGCAAAGTAATTTCGTCGGCTGAACAGCAACAGTAAGCAACAGAAGCGTTGATAAAGAATTATTAGTTTTCTCCATAGAAAAGTCAACAACGTATAGTAGAAACTGTTAATTTTCTTCCTGCGCTCAAGTCAACACCATAAAAACCGACAAAACAATAAATGTCTGTACAAGGTTGACTCACCTTACACCCCACGTCATGTCATACAATATGTACAATACGCAAAGAAAGTATAGAAAAAATTGGGAAAACAAATAAAGGTGGAAATTGCGATTTGATTTTGCGCCTTTTTCTTTGTGTAAAATCATACTATTGCAATAAAATAAACAATATGTTCTATATTTACATGTAGACAACTTTAGCTTCACATTTCCCCGAGAGAATCCTCAGCATCAAAATCAAACTCAAAGTCAAGACATGAGATTGAAATCAAAATAAAAGCCCGACCCAATATATACTGTTACTTATGTACATATTGAACATGAAAGGCGTCTATTTTTACCCGTGTTTGCGTGTATGCAATTTACGAATAAACTTTTGTTATTCACTTAGGTGAGAATTGGAACGCCATTCTGTTTGATACCCGAGAGATGGTCTGGGTGAGATTTCCAGATCCTTTTTGGATCTGGAAACCTGAGATTGCGTTTAAGAATGAATTCCTCCTGGTATTTTATGGTTTATCGTTCATCTGACGTCTGCAGTGGAGTGGACAAGTGGGACGGACTCCGACTTCTGACGGGTAATTACAGAGACTGAACTGAAACGCCACATTTCAAAATCAATAAGAGAATTTCCAAATAAAGAGATAAATCCTCTCTTGCACAACTTCTTCAAATTCATTTATCACTGTCAGTTTGCCAAACTATTGCCAATATACAGATTGCAGCAATACAAAACATTTTTCAGGTAGGTTTTGCTGTTGATTTAGCAGTAATTAAAATAGATTGAATCTATCTACAGGGCAAATATTTTATTTTAGTCTACGAGCGAAATGATGTGTAAATTCAGCATTTTCCAGAAATAAAACACAAAATCACCAAGGAACAAGGAAATGATTGAATTTGTTTCAGCCACTCGACATTCTAGTATAGCAAAAAAAGAATAGATGACTGCCATAGAAAAATTTATTGCAGCGTCTCTTCATGCATCAAAACAACCTGTATGTATATTGTATATGTATATGGGACATGCGATCAGGGGGAAAGTCCCATCTGCAAACACATCGTAGAGAAATGCATCTCCTACCGATCCAAGTAAACAAACAAACATAGCAATTGAATCAGGATGAGATGCTTGAAAGAAACAACATCTGAGCTCCCCACACAACAACAAAGCAAAGCATTACAGTGCACACCTTGCACAATTTTCAGCCCTACATTCTATATTTGTATACGTGTATAATGTATATCGCCGTAGGTGAAATCCTTCCTTGAACTACAAGGTCTATATTTAAACCCGATTTTTATAGCATCCGACCTTCACAGACACGCTGGGGACACTTCGTTCAAAGAAAGAAATACCCACAGGAAATACGTGACTGTAGACGTAGTAGGTAAAGTAAAGCAACACAATGCTTATACATATTTTCAACACGAATCGTAGATTGCAGAATCTAAAGGCACAATGATTGCACTCTCTCTGTATATGTATATACTTCAGTTTTTTTGTAATAAAAAGAGTCGATTCATTTCCACGTCTCCACTCATCCATCGACACTTTGAAGGCGAGACCAGGGAGTGCTTACATATATGCATATATCTACAATATATTGTACAGGTATTCAACATAAAATGTGATGAAACGCAATTTCCTTTAGGAAATCTACGCAATACAAAGATATAGTAATAAAAATGTAGCAGGTGAAGTAAGGACCGGGGTGTAAAGCGATGGAAATGAAATCAAAGCCATGAAATATACATACACATCTTTACGATTTACGACTTGCAAAAAAGAAGATGGATCTGTCTATTAAAATAATGAAAAATTCCAGAAGTAAAATGAAATTCTCCGAGTTCAAAATTACTTTTGGAATTTTCTCGATTTGAATTTTTCTTCATCCTTTCTTTATTTGCAGTATTTTTGCTCGCTTTCTTTCAGCTTTATTCAGCATTCATATAGACCATGTCAGAGTGTCATTTCTCCACTTTCTTTTTCACTTTCTGGTCAGGTTTTGGATTTTTTTTTGTGGTTTCGGTTTTGGTTTTGCGTTTGTCTGGCTGCCCCAATCTCCATCTTTTTGTTGACATCAGACCGGACAATAAGACAGATGAGGGCTCGAGAGAAAAAAGAAAAGGCCGAAGATTCATTGTGTTCCCAGCGTGTCGATGACAATTGATCGACATTCGACATAGAGTCTTTATACGTGAGGGGAAATTTAAGTTGGTCAGTTGTCAGTTGAGTTGAACTGTATATACTGAGTTGAGCTTATTTGTATGTTTGTGTGTATTATAGATCTAATGTTAGTTTATGTGTGGAGAATCAAATTCAACACTGGAAATTATGTCAAGCTGTATACTGTATACACTTCACACGTACAAATATACCCTGGGAAAAGCCCCTACAAACGCAAACACTTGCTCCAGTGGTGTGGGTGCAAAGCAAAGCAAGCCGTCATCTGTCTGTGTCTGTGTGTCTATCGTATCAATTCGTGTTGTAAGAGGAGTAGGAGGAGGATGCAAGGAGTGTGAAAAGCACAACTTTATACAGATAGTGGGACTCAATAGAATAGCCTCTCTTCTTTGGTCCCATATTGTACATTGTACATAGAGAAAGAGAAATCTACAATGCAGTACAGAGGAAAGGAAAGGGAAAGGAAGAGGAACAAGAATAATAAGAATGGGAACGGTTGCTTGGCAAGGAGCCGGAGCAGGTGGAGGAGGAGGCCAAGTAGAAAGAGAGGGAGTCAGAAGAAAACAAGAGGAGTGAGCTGGAGTTGACTAGAGTAAACAAAGGTTGTTAGATGAACTCCAGAGAGAGAGAGAGAGAGAGAGAGAGAGAGAAGAAACTCTTTCTTTGTTTACCCGTGCTGAAAGAAAGAAATTCTCTCAAGTGGCTGCCTCACTTTTCCCTCTGCCTCATCTTCTTGTTTCTTCTACTTCTTCTTTGTTTTCTGCATCTTCTCATTTTCGCATTCCTGTACTTGTTCTTGTACTTGTTCTTATTCCACCTACTTATAAACTCTGTTATTTTCGTTACTCCTCTTTGCGCCTCCTTCATTTCTGTGCTCAACAGACTTGAATTGATGAAACGAGTGCTTGGCAGCCGCCAAGTTTTTTCGACTCTGCTTTCCCTCTCTTTCTGCTTCTTCCTTTGGCTCCGTCCTCTTCCTCTCTGCATCGACAGGAGAAGAGACAAGTTACATGCTGCTAAAGATGCAGATGAGGACTGAGGCGAGGATCCAGATTGAGATGAGTCAAGTTCTTGCTCACAGTCAGTGGGTTCTCTGTCTTTTTGTTTACCTCCACAGGAGCAAATTATTTGCACAAGCTAACGTTGTTTTTCCGAGCTTGGTTTTGGTTTGGTTTGGCATATGTATTTATCTATCTTGGCTTGACTTGAAGTGCACACAAAACGCCACATTTGTACATTGTACATACAGATCATATGCAATACATGTACAGTGTACAGTATGCATACTGTCCTAAGTATATACTGTGGACAGCCAGATCTCAGCTTTGTGGGCAGGTTGAGAATTCGAATGCGAATGACAATGCGGGATTAGAATATAAATGTGAGTTCGATGGGCAAAAGTATTTTGTACTGCATTGATTTACATTGAAATTTCAATCCTACTGTAAAGACCATCCGTCATTTGGTTTGGGAAAGCTCCCACATATTTTAACTGTGGAGAAAGTTCCAAAATCCGGGAATCCCGCTTCTTACAATAATACAGAATTAAGAATTTTGGTCAAAGTAAGTCTGCAGATTTTCAGGAAATCAAGGAAAACTGTGGGAAATTTCCAACGGGTAAAAAATACTACTGGTGCTTCCCTTATTTTAACATCCTTTCGATTTGCCTTCTCAAATGTCATGATCCACACGCATTACATTCAAGAAAAGGGAAATATCAAATTTCAAACTTTTTTACAGTACTAATCGCATTAGTCGTAAAATAACGTCATTTGTTATTAAAGTGTTTACGGATTTCGGAATGTTTCACACCTACACCTTGTAAATATATGCAGCATAATAAGTCATCTGTTTACTTCATTAAAATCAAGCAAAATAGAAAATACCAGCGTAGGACGATTGAGAACGTAACTTTAATAATCTTTCTAGATGTGAAAAAGACGTAGAAAATCTGATTGTCTAGCTAGCCAGAAATTTTTTCAGGACTATGAAATTTCTGGTACACATGTCTGTTATCTGCGACACTGTTCACGGTGATCTAACAATGTTACTTTATTCTCGTTTGTGTTCAGTTTTTCAGTTGGCGAAAAGTGTAGATTTTCTTGCAATATTGCATAATTCCAGCTTAGAAATATTATACAGTACAGTACAGCAGTAGTTGCGTATACTTTTGTGAGTGGTGATGGACCAAGAGGGCGTTTGAAATGGATATTAAATTTTATATTATGTGCATATACTATGGAATGCATGGATAAAAAATGAAAAAAGGCAAAGAAAGAAAAAGAAAGCGGAGAACAGAAACGAGAACGTGGATGGAATTAAATGTTTTCTCACGATGAGATTCATCTGTAGAACCAAGCTTTTCCAGCCCGGGCTGTCTTGCGTGTGTAGACATCAATACCGATGCAATATGTATAATGAGTGTGGGACGAAAGTAGTGATGAGAGAAAGGCAGACGCGGACGGAAAGATGCAGCATGGGCATGTGAACTATTGGCATTAGGAATTCACAGTACACACTACACACCATCATACCTTTTCCGAGAAAAAATTTCCTCAATATACATAAATCATTTCAATGTATAAAATTCAGACATCTAAGTTTGAAACCTTGCGTAAAAAATGGTAAAGGCAAAAAACAATTATATTGTTCATGGCAAAGTAACAAGTTTTAAATTACATAAATTTAAGGCTTGCAAAAGTTTTAAAAGCGAGATAATACTAACTCAAAATTTGAATGGGCAGTTAAAAGTTAAATTATTTTCAAGAATTTAAGACTAACAATCAAGATTTGAAAAAATTATAGCGTATTTTTTTATTTGTGAAATGAAGGTTATCCCCATTGTAGACGGCTGTTCTCACTTCTATATTTGAATTCAATATTTATCAGCAGACAGATAAAATGCAAACATAATATCTTGCATAATTTGTAAGATACTGTAAGTACTTGCAAATCAAATAATACTGGTAGTTACTTAATATGGGATCAAACTACAGGGTGATCAACTAGGTACATCAACATAAAGAAAAACCATATCTCTGGAACCACTGCGAATATCATGACGGGGTA
>JAQIVE010001576.1:0-24133 GCA_034698285.1 Sminthurinus bimaculatus | reverse complement strand
TATCACTCGTATCACTGTCTCTACATTTTGCAAAAGTATGGCAATCAAATGTACTCGAGTATTCCGTTGGGCGCCGAGTTGGCCACCATTTTCATCAGTGTCATCAACATCTTTATCGGCGCCGTTCATCACGAATACGGCGTCTTCATGAGAGTGGCCGCCATGTGCTATATGATCCGAGTTCTGTTTAGACAGTTTGCGCAGATTTACGAGGAGTCGGAAAAGGCCATCGAGTCCTGGAGAACTAGTCAAGGGGCGGTTCCACCTCGTTTTTTGGGACACAAAAAAGCGGGACGACGAAATGCGGGATGGTTTGTAAAGTTCGTGCGGTCTGCGCGACCTCTGCGCGTGAGCATCGGAGGCTTTTTCTATGTTGACAACCTTTTTTTTCTCACGCTGATACAAATTATTATTAGTCAAGCTACGAATCTCATCATTTCTTATCGAGACTAAATGGAACAAATACAGAAAGACCAAAGAAGTTGTCTTTTTGTCCCGTCCTAAAATTTTGAAATTTAATTAACGATCAGTATAAAATTCCAACTGTGTATTGCAAATCGGCCTACTGGCTCCCACAACTACCGCAGAAAAATTAACGTTGGTGTCATTAAATTCGCTACTACATCTTATCGACTAATTGTCTGTCAAAATTTCATCGAACCTCAAGCCCAGATATTTTTCTGAGAGAGTTCATCTACATATAAGTCATCTGTTTTAGCGAGTTACGAACACTTTTTTGATGTCAGTTGGACGAACATTGCATTTAAATGCTATTCTGAACCGGGTTCGCATTTTTTAATCATTTTATTTTTTGCTGGTACTAAAGGCCATGTTGCTGGAAAAAAACGTGTTGCTCCGATGACTACTGGAATAAAGCATTCAATAGTGGTAAGCAACAAATCATAATAGCAAGTTGGGCTGTGCCGGAAGCAGACCTCATAGTATATGTAGATAAGGGCTTTCAACCAGAGTACCTAGGTCTTGTTTCAACGTGGAGGCAACACCCAAAAATGTTAACTAAATTTGTTTATTTTGAAATATATGAATTTCTCGGACTCATTTTACTTGCTAATCGTAAATTTGCTACCGTAGCATAGCAAGGAAAAAATGTTGATTCATTGGATATTTTTTGTGCTCTTTTGTACGTATTGTTGCCTTTGGTTTTATGTTCGTGTCGAGTATTTTAAATATTTGTATAGACTAGGAGTGCGTCCCAAATCCCAGGTGGATGTATCAGGTAAAACAAACTTTCGTGCTCCAAACCACGAATTTTCTTTTTAAGCGTGTTCTCAAAAAAGTGGCCCTCGCTCTCTGAACAACATGGAAGGCATTTTTAAAATTTTGATATTGATCATAGCTATTTTACAGCTGATTTTTCTTAAAAATGTTACCACCACCTCACCAAGTGTTTCTGAAACACCCGCCGTCGACCTGCTACCGTTTATTCGCCAGATGACAATAAACCAAAGCTGCGCCCTCTATTTTTCGGAGCTCGAACCAATTTTTGATTTTGTTGATATTGGCTGGCCCACAGTCTTAAGAAAACCAGCTTTTAGCAACAATAGAAGTATACCTGGCATACAGTATTACAATTATACAGAAGAGTATTTTGATTTCGCGTTTTTCAAGCGTGATGGATTTTTTCAACGGGTTTCTCGCCGAAGATCACTATTCTGCTTCATCAACTTGTACCTTTTGTCCCCACTTAAACTGAGTACGATTCTCCTTCAACACTACACTCCTAAAGAAAATCCTCTTTATTCGGTAGTAGTGGACAATGACCATGCAGCAGAAAAGTACAAATTTCACATTTTAGTAGTTGCAACAGTAGAACAAGATGACTCAGGCACTGTTTGGAACCACGTATTCCAAAAATATAATGACAGTCTCTGGGTACCTTTCATTTATCGAAACGCTCAAACTTTTATTCTCATGTACGGCCGATCCAAAAACCGGCAGATCCAACAGGCCTGGTACATTTGTCCCATGTGTTTCCCAGAATTTGATTTAGGCCTTCAATTTAGCTGCGGATCAACGTGTTATAAGAAAATCCTTCAAGTCCATCAAGATTCTACTGCTTCAAAACGACTTGTGTTTCAACTGCGGTCTCAAAATGAATTCGAATTGGCCAATTTTTTGCACTTTTGGGAAACTGTTCCACATTATCCAAAAGAAGCATCAAGCAAAAACTTTTACTCACCTTTTGATCGGAAAGGCTGGGTCTCGCTCAAAAACGCGACGACCTTCTGCCTCACCACAGTACTCAACATTACGTTGGTGGATCGAAGCATGGCTGATCCGTTCTTTAACCATTCTCAAATATTTTCCATATCGGTTGAAGATAAACTCGAGTATTCTTTGGGTATCCCGTATTCGATTCTTGAACACGAGTCCTTCTTTCTCATTGATGAGATGCTGTGGACTTTGATCACGTCGGACGGCGTAAATCAAGTAAATTCTGCTATCGGTATTTACTTGGAACCGTTTCAACGAAATCTTTGGTATGTTTCCATCGCTGCTTTAGTTTTTACGGCCTGCTCCTTCATCCTGCTGAAGCACTTGATCAATTTTCCAGAGTGGAAAAAAATTCGCGAAACAATGACCGATCCAAAAAAGGTCCGATCATTGTTGCTTCAGCAACTAAAGGATACCTTGGAAATTGTGTTCTGGCAACTTAGATTCCTGATCGAGCAAAACGGGGATGAAAGTCCGGTTCAAGGAGTTTCGTCTGAAGACCAAAAGTGGATCAAAATTTGCAGGATAATTTTGGGCTGCTGGCTATTGGCAGGGACTGTGATCACCAACGGATATCGAGGAATCATCAAGTCAAGTTACACTCTGCCCTTTCCCTATGAGACCGACTGGAAGTTTATAAAGGATTTTATACAGACGTATCAAGAAAAGGCCGTAGGTCTGCAAAAATTGGAGAATGGCTCTTATTCAAAAACGGTATTAAGGAAAACCACCAACTTTTCAATGTATTATGCCCTCCCGCGTTTTAAATGCCGAAGTTTGCAACGGTGGAGTTGGCCGTTATGGGGCTTTGGATGGGAAAGTCAGGCCGATGTGCCCGATGTGCCTTATATTAGATGGGAAAATTCGGAATACTTGTTTAAATTGTATATGGAATGTACGTTCCTTTGTGAAGAGGGTGATGCAACCTTGAGTTTGGCGGCCTCGAATTGTTCACAACACGAAAAATGTCGCAACAGTTCAATGCTCCTGGCTCTTTATCACAGCACGTGGCAAGGCTGCTATGACGACTTGCCAAATTTGATCCACACTAATCTGACAAGCCTGGGAAAACATCCCTCCATTTTAATAACACCGAGAAAGGAGTTTCACTTCTACTGGAGCATCGTTCAAAAGGAAATGAAAAACAATATTACGCTCAAATTTTCCAACAACAAGGACAATCTGCTGGATGATAGTTTGATGGATCCACAGTACCTCACTGTAAAATTCAATATCAACTCAATGGATTTCAACAGGATTTTAGAACGAATGGCCCGACTTTTGACAAGCGGGATCCACAATTTTTGGTCAAAGTGGGATGACATTCGATTCGGACCGAATCTTGCAAATCTGGTGCGGTCAAGGGAAGTTTATTACGAGCCGTCGTCTTTTCAACCGCTGTCTTTTAAGGGCTCCGACGTCCATCTTGTTTTTTATATTTATTTATATTTTATTGTGGCTTGTGTCTCGCTTTTGATTTGTGAGCTCTTGTGGAATTACCGCGAGACGTTAGTTTTGTGTGGAAAGGGCTTGGTTTCGACTGCCCATAATGCATGTCGATGGCTTTTACGGATACTCAGTCAAAAAGACGGCCATATTAAGTCCCTCAGAATTTTCTCAATCATTTTCCCACAGAAATACACGACCGGAACGGCGTTCAGTTGTAGGGATTAGGGATAGATGGGCACCTGGCCGTGTCAACAGAGTTTGGCATGTTGCAAATAGAAAGATCTCATGCACTTTCAAACGAGGAGCCTGACACACAAAATGAATTTAAGGCAACAGTAGTTTATCAATTAAAAACACGGTACAAATCGATTAATTTAAGCCGAATTTCAGAATTTCACCGCCTTCTTAGCTCATATGCGTGTCATTTGTTCATCAGACTCCATGCATTTTGTAGCGAAAATTGAGCTTGCGGCGAAATTTATAGCATCAACAGCAGCCAAAATTGATAGTGCCAATTTTCAAGCCTCCCTTTTAGAAAGGGGCACTTGGAATAGGGAAATCTGAGGCAGGGACTGTATTACTGTTACGTACCTTTTTATTTATTTATACACGGTACCAATGTATGACCAACTTTGGCTCTAATACTTTTCCGAGTCACTTGGGGCCATTTTGATGGAAATGTTCGTGATGGACTTTTGGCCTGTCTTTTTTCCTCTCCCTGTCATGTTCAGCAAATATTCAGTCTTCTATCGCATTTGCTTTTTTGTAAGCATACTTTTTACTTGTAAGCAAGCAGCTCCCTGTTGTGTTATAGTCTCAAAGCATGAATTTTATTTACTCTTGAAATGTTCCCGATGGACTTTCTTTGGTTTTAAGAACTGTCTTTTTGCATGCTTTGGTGCTCTCATATGCTCAGCAAATATTCGGTGTTCTACAATATTTCATATTTGCATTCAAAGAAGGACTCTTGGTTACAAAAAGTTCTTTTAAAATAAAAAAAGTAGAATTATCAAGGGCAAGTTGCAAAAAAAACCTGGAGTCATAAAATTTTTTGTACTTTTAGCACAATTGGTATAACACTTCGTTTTAAAAACCACAATAATGACGAGTCTTTCGCTGGTAGTTTCATGGTTGTTGATTCTGTTGTTTGTGCTGCCACCTTGTTTAGCCCGACCTCTTACCTTTGTACACAATCCCAACTCATGGTTTCCATCGTTGTTGAATCAAGTGGTAAATTTTATTGGGGACAAACTTCAAGAATCCAACCGCTTTACGTGTTCGCTCTATATCCGCCATTTTATTCGACACCGCTATGGCAACGAAGACCCTGAAATTCCTCAACTTCTCCAGAAGTATCCGACGTACTTAAAAGATGCGGGCACTAAATCTTTCCCTGGTGGACTGTCATTGCAAGAAAGTATGGCCTCGGCCAAAATGAACCTCCGATACTCCCGGTGTTTCCTTCTTTTGGGTTTCCCCAGGTCCTCGTCCAAAAAGTTGTTGGAAGATATCACTAACGTCGTTTGGGAAACAAAGTTTTGGGTTCAGGACGCTTTGAACACAATTCACATTTTTTCACTTGACCCGCAACAAAAAGGTCGAAAAAAGATCGCCACCGTTTTGAATTCTTTAAAAAAAGATGGAATGTCCGCCCTTAGCAACGTCCCGCCTTACTGGACTCCAACCTTGATTTTTCTTGCTGATTTCAAAACGACGATCAGTCAAGATGTCCATCAAAAATTCGATTCCTGTTTCATCCTTTGCAAATTCTGTCCACCTAATCAACACCTAGTTGAATCTTCGCGTTTCACTTTGACGTCAGCTGTAAATGCCTTCGAACGGGAAGGAAATCACGCCCATGGGCGCTACTGTAACCACACGGCAATGGCCAACATCGAATGGGAAAAAGAGGTCCCATACCTTGAAAAGCGGTTCACGTACCCTAAAAAGTGGGTTGACAGTGAAAGAGAAAATTTCGACTGGTTTTTGTCGCACCCCTTTCTCAGGGCGATATTGGCCAACAAATTGAACTTTTCCTATGGTGCGCCGCCGGGGCGCAGTACAAAATGGTTGGCGGAAAACAGAATGGACAATTTTGAACAGTTTTGGGATTACGGCAAATACATTTATCTAGAAGGACTTCCTTTGACCATCCTCCTGTATAAGGTGGAATGGTCCTTTGTCTTTTGCGAGCTCAGCCAAAAACTTAAGGAACCCCAGTTGACCTTTCCCTTGGACCCCTTTGACCTGCCCACCTGGCTTATCATGATTTTGGTAATCACGGCTCTTCGAATCCTTCTCCGTAGTGTCTTTTTAGCAATCTTCCTGTTCTTTACTTTTGTTGGACAACCGTTGGATGTACAGGAGCTGAAAAACGTTTACGAAAAATCGGGACAAATGAACCAAGGTCATGACCAAGACCAGAGTATGACCAAAACAGGAAGTAAAAAATTCCGCCTCGTAATCACGATTTCGTGTCTCCTAATATGTGTCCTTCGGAATTACTATGAGGCTTTTTTGACCTCTACGGTCATCGAGCCACTGCCCCTAAAGTTTATTGAGACCTTAAAAGAACTTTTGGTGGACAACCACTATTTACTCATCAGAGGTTTGTCTGCCGTCTTATACCAGTGGACCTGGCTGAGTGAGGGTCAAGTTGCGGACTTTAAGCGAGCGGGAGTAAATATTTCGAAGTTCTACGGGACCTCCGTTTGGAGACCTAATTTGAGGGCCGAGGTTGAAGACCTGTCTTGTGATGACCGGGAATTAAAGTGCGCCCTAAAATTAGCAGTTAAATGGGCAGGGAGTCACACTAGCATGATCAGGGTCCCAAAAGATCTCCCGATCCACTTGAGAGTACTCGCAGCAAACCACCCTGACAAAATGTGCAGGGTCATTCAGCCAACCTTTGCGACTCGACCCCGATTCAACTTTTTCAGCTCTCATTTTGCCCCAAGAATGTACGCGGCTTGCCAACGGCTCATCAACGGCGGGGTGCAAGACGGGTTGGTTTAATTAAATAAACTTTTCAATTTTAATATTTTTGTAAATTAACTTGTATCATAACGTTTACAAACATCCTTAAATTTCTCATTCATTTTAAATGCTTCTCCAGATGGGACAAACTGATTTTCAACCTTTTCTGGACCACCGAAGCTCGAAAGGTTATTAAGTAAGAGGATGCGGCCGTGCCGGTGTCATTAAAATCTGCTGTGCGCATCATTTTTGTCCTTTATTTTGCCTTCAACATTTTGACAATGATCGCCTTTGTCGGTGAGTTGGGTAAACACTGGCTTGAAACTCGAGGTCAAAGGCTCTTCTGGCTGTCCCTCCGCCGTTGTGGTCAGTGGTGTGTTGACTGGTCAAGTTCAAAAGATTTAAGGGAATTTGACGCTTAAGGGCGCTTGGGGTACTTTGGGTTCCATCATTCACGGCACATTAATTGACTGAATGATTCAATTGAATTGAATGTTAATGCTTAATTTTAATACATATTCGATATTATTATGATATGCGATATACGTGTGTGTTGTTCATGATGGTTCACGTCATAATAATAATGTAAACAACAACATATCTGTATTTGACAAAATCAACAATTGAACGTCGTGAAAATGCGAATATATGACACACAATAGACAATTAAATTTGCTTTTTACAAGTAAATATTTGCCTGTAAGACAGTCATTCATATTCAAAATCAAAACTGTAAGTATAAAGGGGAAAAAGTACCTTGTTAGTCAGTTGTAGAGTGTGTAAGAGTAGATATCAAGTGTGGAGTATTGAATTGACTTGACTGCTGAATCGTGATTTTGTGAACAAAAGCGGGCGGTCTTATACAATTCATGTGATACATAGATAATGTACAACGTTTATAACATGTCGACATTTCTCTGGGTGTACATAAATATTCAGTAATACCTGAATTTGATATTGGATTTGATTCAAGTGTGAGTGTTTGTGTATTAAGTGTAAGTGCAAGTTTCTATATATACTACACATTTAGTTGTCTTCTTGGGGATTTGACTTTCTTGGAATTGGAAATTGAAAGGTAATACCTACTCCATACTCTGCTCTAATGCACAGACACGACCGTTCTTGCTTCTTGTCATCTGTCAACTGTCAACTGATGAATGAGATAAACGGTCCTTAATAATAATTATTGTTATCAAGTGTGTAGATGCAAGAATGATATTTTAATATCAAGAATCAAGATTTATTGTTGAAATGAAAAAGCGAGTCGTAATTTTACATGCGAGAGCACATAAAATTATGCAATAATTACTGTAATTTTTTTGTACAATATTTTTAAGAGCAAGTTTTTTTGGAGGTACATATAGCTTTGCAAATGATGGATACACAGTAAAACTTCATTTAACATCATCATTTTCTACCGAAAAGTCTGAAAAATATCAACTATTACCATTATTAGAAGTATACAATATTTTTTGTGGATGGCTATTACTATTCAGTTATTCTTGTCTCAAGCCAAGTCTAATAACTGTTATTGCTGTTTTTGGGGGTGGCTGCGGCTTGTCGAAATTAAAAATGCTAAAGACAGACATTATATAGGCAGATACAGATAATATGCCTTTGGAATCTGTCACACAGACCCTAATTGACGCTTTGGGTTTAAAGAGAAAAAATTAAAATAATGAAGCTATAAACTTGTGCTTGGAGTGTTTGCCAATAAGGAAAATTAATTTGTATTAATACAATGGCCTAGATTTTGATGGATAATGTGGCGGTGAAGTTGTTGACGTGCTAATCGTATGAGCGTTTGCGCTTGCACATATTTGTGTTTTTCTAATTTATTGAGGATTCTCTTTATGTACTTACTTCAATACACTTATGTACGAGTGTTTTTACTTCAGGAGTTCCTTTGACTCCTGTACCGTGCACAAGGCTTTTGTCTTTGTCTAGTGCACAGTAAACAAAATTAAATCATATTTCACTTTTCTGCTTCTATTTTTTCTCAATTATCATTATTATCATTATATGATTCATCAAAATTTGAACGGTTTTCTGTAGAAATAAAAATATTTATGACATTTAAGGGAGAGAGAGAGAAAGGGTTATTTTAATATCAAATGTATAAAAATAAGAGTACAGGTACAAATTTTATTGCGATACTACAGTGAAACGAAAAACGAAAACACAGCATGAAGCTGCAAGCAGAAAAATCGCAAGTCCAATAACAATTTTTAGTCGTATCTATAGGTACATAACATATTATTACACTGATCGTGAGACCTGTATTATTTGTTTTTTGTCTCAATGGCATGAAATTAATTTTTTAGAGGAGGAAGATCCCCTGATTTTGATCTTGAAATCTATTCGAATACCAAAAAGTACATACTAATTTGGCATCTTTTTGGTTTCGATATTATTATTATATGCTGGTTGAGCTGAGAGGTCTACGTGACTGCGTCATGCACGAAAACGGAAACGAAATTGAAATTTTTATTTAGGGAAAAACAATGGGCTCGTACACATGTGTAGAGACGATGATACTCTGTTTTTATGTATATCGGCGTTATTATTGATATTTTACTATGTGGGAAACCATTGCAGCGCGAATCCGAGTCAGGGATTCTCTGTATATTATAAAAAACATAAAATAGACACTGATGATGATAAAATAGAAAGGAGGACTGACAGGGATTTTCGTCACTAATTTGTTCAATGACTTGCTCAAATGTTCAAATCTCAGATACAAGTTATACGCATACATATACGTATACGCTTTTTGTAAACTTTGTATTTTGTATACATGCATTTATATTTCCACTTGAGATTTTGTAGGCCAAACTAATGTATTGCGTCGACGTTTTGTAGTGCAAAAAGTCTTAAATTGGATTATGACGTACGCTGTTTGTTGCGTTGTATGTATAGATAGTATTGTGTATTATTATTTACTATTTATAGCATTTATAACTTTTTTAAGCTTCAAGTGTGCAGTTAAACTAAGCCCAACCAAAGTTGTGTATGGTTGTACTTAATGACAAGATTCAATTTTTAACAAACCTTCCTTCTATTCTGTAGTGCGATTCACACAGAAAAATTGCCAAAACCTCAAATGAAAATTATCAATGCTTTCGGTGATATTTCTTCAAAGATGGAATCCCTTCTTTTATCATAAAATTGGTGTACTGATTGATTTCTCACTCCTGACAAAATGCGACTATTCAACTCAAGGAAGGAAAAATATCGCAATCTAGAGGATATCGACTGCCATAAAATCTGCGATTTCAAATTGTGCATTTATTTTTATCAATCATATGTTCTGCTCATATCAAAGTATACTTTGATATGACAAAATATTATAGGCAGATAAAATGTCAAGGAAGTTGTATTGGTCTCTGCCTCCAGCTCTATTTCCGAGAGATAGTGTTGCTGAAAATCGTCTTTATACATATTCTTGCAATAAGTATGTATGTATGTATGTATGTTCAGACCGTTTCCCTTCCCATTTCCGTCAATATCAACTTTCGACGAGTTGTGCATGGGGACTGGTGGACGGTGGATCTTTCATGTCTATGTGAATGATCCAAAGATTCGACTGCTCAAAAAACTATTTTATTGCCCCACAACACATATGATACTCTTGATCCTACTTGCTTAATGGTCGGTTGAGCTTTCTGAATCTCTCACACTGACGTGTAGTAGTACATAAATAATACATACATATTACGTACATACAGGCTCATGTTGGGTTTCCGCATGGAGGCCTAAATATTACACATGTTTTTATGATATCCAATATCAAAATATTGTAAAAAAATAAAAAGAGCTGTATATACACATGTCTTGTATTCTATATTTCAACTTCCTTACTACATATTATGTATGCCTATAGGTATTTACAATTTACAAATTGTGTAGTTTGTAAAATTAGTTCACCCAACTCTGCAAGTTAAAAACTATTGAAATCTATCTTCATTGCCAGCTTTTTATTCAATAGCATGGGACTTGAACCGATGAGAAAAGTGAGATTTATACATAGGTACAATCTTACATTCGAATGGTATTGTAAATGCAATTTTATACTTTTTCATAGATTGCCGTGAAAAATTTAAACGTGCACGAAACTACACTACCACACAAGTTCAAATTGCTCACAAAATTAAACCATCCTAAAACATACGATAATAAAAGTATCATATATAAAGGTTTATTGTAAACAACTTAATCTTTATGTAGAAATTGGAGAGGTTTGAATTTGTGTTTAAAATATGAAGTTTTTGAAGAAAACTATTTCGTGAATTTTGTATTCCTTTTGCCAAACTTCCATAATACATATACGTAATATGACACATGACTCATACATATTTGTATCTATGTATATTAAATGCTCTGCATATGAGTCATATTATGCAGTTTCCTTCTATGTACGTACCAAAACGTTTGAATTTGTACAATAAAAGAACTCATGTGCTTGTGAGTAGCATGTATTGCAGCCGTCGGTGTATTGTTCTAATTTTTTGCGGAAATCAACAATAGAGCTTTGATTGTTGGATCCATGCGCTAAATAAGATTGAGCGGCGACAATGATGATGGTAATTTCTTTTTTTGTGCACTGTACTTACATACCACATTCTATCAGGTGTTTCAACTCTCTTGCACACAGTTTTATTTTCACGTTTTCACATTTTTTTAAAAATTACAACAAATTCTATACAAAAATTGTAGTTACGTATAGCCGGGGAAAACTTAGGATACAAAATCAGCCAGAGGATGACTGCAACGATGAGGTCCCTCTATCCCGTCAAGTTTCATGTCCAGCGGTGTCATTTGCAAAGTAAACTTGAGGAACCAGACGTCCGTAGACTTTTCATTGACCGCTATCTTTATAAGGTAGATCCGCTCCTTGCCGGTGAACAACTTGTGTTTCTTGAAAGACAGCAAGTTGAGTTTATGAATGGCCTCCCGGAAATCTCCTTCTCTCTTTCGGGCACCTTCTATTGCTCCCTTAATCTTGTCCTTAAATTGCTGGAGAAGCACGCCTTCGAACTTTGTCGGCCCGTGCTCCTTTGTAAACAAGTCGGGTTTCACAATAGGTTCTTCTCGAGCAAATTCTACACTGAACGCTGCTCCTTCCTGTTATAAGATTTAAAAATATTATTTTAAAACACTGTATAAAGCTATGTGTATGCACTTGTATCTATCTTGGAATTAAAGTTTTTGTTTTGTCCTTATAAAATTATTATTATTATTGATTGATACTAGCTTTATTTTGAACACTTACATGTAAAATAGCAAATAGAAGAACAAAACTCAAACCTATTGGGAAACCCATTCTTTCTGCCGTTTTTTGCTGGCTCAGAGTTACGGTACTTTTAGAAAAGTGGTCGTTCGTTTTCCTTGTGTAAAAACTACTTACAGAAGAAGGAAATTAAGACTGAGAGTAGTTCCATTTCGTAAATACGGAAACGACCCTTAATGTGTATATCTGTTTGCTCCCATTTTTTGAGTCAAGGCTACGCCAACGCATCTCTCGGAAAATTGAGCAGCAGATAATGTATCAATATTTGAAGGGTCGCCTGGACAAAAATGTTTACGTGCTTCTATGCTTTGACCTTCTAAGCATACATATACATACATATACTATGTCGTCCTTTGCTCTTTTGTACAGTAAGTTATTTGTGTCTAAAATTGGAAAATCATTTTGTTTGCTGCTCTTCACCTTCTTTCTTCGGTCCATATTTCTTCATTTTCTTGATGATCTATGTTTTTGCTGCTTCCTATGTGTACTTACGTCAAACCGTCTTGTACATAGCGTCGAGTACCTTCCCTGGAGCAGATTTCAAAAAACACACGATACCTTTTCCCTGCACAACCTTGTAACAGCATCCCATGTCATTTTTAGTATGTATTTTGGTCCCCCATAAATTATTTGAAAATGTATCTTACTCTGATCAAAAAATTCAAGTCACTAGAGCTAGGACACCCGGTACAAACATATCAACACATTGTCATCAACCGCGGCCGTGCCATTGCTACCATCATAAGTGCTACCATTACTATGTATTACACCATCAAAAACATAGAGTGTATGTTATAATGCACTGACTACTGAATGTAGCATCGGTAGCCGAGCAGATACAAAGAGGGAAACCAATTTGAACATAAATAAATACATACATGCAAAAAATTGAAATTGCATAGCGCTACATGAGTATGTAATATGTGTATAAATGTCCCTGCTGTGTTACCAAGTCGAGCCAGATCAAAAAAATCAGATGCATGAGATATGTGTACATATGTACAATGTACAAGGCTTGTTTTCATTTTATTACGTTCGCATACTCGAGCTAGGCTAGCTGGATATTAAATTTATATAACTATACGCATAAGTTTATAGGTATTTATATACATAGATTGAAAACGCACGCGGATGTGCAATAGAGAGGATTATCAATGTTACAAGAACGTTATCGGGGATGACCATCAAAAATTCATCAAATTTTTGAATGAGAGAGAGAAAAAACATACACACATAATACATACACTTCAGGTGAATGACGGACTCTGTTCTGGTCCCTTTTTACCTGTGCTATGAGCTATGAGCTCTCCTCTACTACTTCGATGCCATTCTGCTGAAAACAATTAAAATTACATTGTTGTTATTGTTGCTGTTGAATGTTGGAATTCACGATGGAGAGATATGTACCTTGAAACTATTTATTTATGCAACTGCTTTTATAGCAAGCTTTAGCGCAGGTATATATACATACGTTGTACGTGAAGATGATTAAAGAGCGGATTTGTACTGTAATGTCTACAATTTATTATTGGCTTCACCGTGTTATACGATGTCTACAACTGTCGACTGCTGATTGTATAAACTGCGAATACGTGTTCATGTACATTATACACAGTACATAGTGTACATAAATACATTTTCTATTTTGTTCTTGGGTAGTCGCCTGTGCTTTTGCATAACTATTAAAGCGACGTGTATTCGCTCAGTGTTCTAACTAAATGACTTGAATGTGTGGATATGGATGTAGAATGTGCATCAAGTGGAAATTACAATCCAGTTTAAAATACAAGTCACGTAACTCCACTCAATAAATTCGCAACGAGAACTTTGCCGTGGAGTGACTGCTGACTGCTCTATTTTAACACACGCCGATCTGTATTAAATAATTACAAGAGAATACACATTACACATTATACAAGCGGAATAATGTTTAGCTTTCAAAATGTAAATATACATACAAACATCATCATCAGAGTTATTATCACAAGGATGTGGAGAGAAGGCTATTTAGTTGGATCGATGGTTTGTCTAATGCTGATGTGTATGTGTATATGTATACCGGAATTTGTAAACGAAAATAAAATATGCCACATGGTAGCTGGTAAACCAACTGAATATTTAATTTCTAGTCAAAACTGCAGCGTGTCGAACGAATTAAATAATTTACATCAGAGCTTCATACTAGTTAATTAAACCCCTTCTGGCGTTCGGCTGTGTTGAGCGTCGTCGCAAGCACAGATTTCGAAGTTAAAAGTTGGAGATTTTCAAGGCATATTTGAGACTTTGAGATCCATAATTGTTTCGATTCAAATTCCTTGCTTTAAATTTTTTTATTGACCACGGTGTTGGTTTTACTTTTTTGACAGCACATTTATTTTTATTTTTTATCGCCATGTACCATTTTATACCTTGGTATCAAAATGTATGTACATAGATATATGAAGGTTTTTTACAGTTACTTACAAGCAAAGATACAAAAGAGGAAGTAAGTGGAAATAATGGATTTAAAAACAGAATATCCTTGACCTTTCTACGTGTACTTTGTTGTCTTGATAAGTTATGTGGCTCTCTTCTCGTCTCGTCTTGATCTTGAAAATGAATTTTTGTACGCTATGTAATACTTGAGAAGAGATAACTCTTACCTTTTCTTTAAACTTTCTTTTAGCACTTAAGTCTTATTGCGTATAAATACTTTTAACTTTGTATTTGACCAATGTATAGATGCGCCGCTTTGGATTCCTTACATCATTGTCAACTAACAAATAATTGTAAATGAACTCTCAACTCTCATGCTTCATGTATACTTGCATACGCGCAACTTGTATCAATGTATCACCCTCACTCAAAATTTTCCAGATAATGTATCCCAGATTCCTGCTCTTTCTTCTCCAGGATCTCCAATTTAGTGTAGCTAACGGTTTTAGTTCTAGTTTCAAGCTCTGTCCCCTTTTCGATACACAATGTCAAATTGTCCGGCGTTAAATTCTTCCGAGTTAAAACTCCCTGACTAATCGCAAGAAGAGCGGACCGAAGAGAATCTTTACTCTTTTGACATGATGGTTTTTATTTTGGGAAAGGTTTACTTGGGGACAGCGACCCATATATTTACATGACACTATGTTTCATGTTGCAAGTTCCTGCTTCACCTCTACCTTGACAATGTACTAATATGTCTACATTTGAACTTGTAAAAGGAGGACGATTTGGACTTTAGGCAAGCATAAGCTGAGACCAATCTCTCATTTACATTTTCCAGACACTGACAGCTCACAACTGACTTGTGATACTCTATACCTTCGATTATTTGACCGAAGGCCAAATCTCCTGGTGCCTAAAATATAGTGTGTAGTGTGTAGATAGAGAGCTGATGACAATAACAATGCTTGGTGACAATGATGGATATGAATACGGTAATAAAATGTGTAAGGTGATGCATGCGTATGTATGTATGCATTTTGAAGATAAGTGGGTGGAAAGGTTGAACGAACAGAAAAAACCACCGTTACACAATGCACACTTCTTCTCTACTAGTACAATGGAGATTCTGGAAACATTGTGCATTTTAAAGCTAAATTTTTCCAAGGGAATGCACTAACTTACAACGCACATTGCGTCAGGTATACAAGTGTCGGCAAAGACAGCTGATTCGGGTTCAAAAAGCATAGTATGTTGTATGCATCTGTATTTCCGAGATCCGAGTCATGCAGGTAAAAAATGGACTCATTTTTTGAAAGGTTTTCTGATAAAAAAACAATTTGATCTTGAGGGCTGTATTTTTATCATTTAAGTTTGTACTATTGTACTACGTATTGTTATTAAAAATACATAATATACTGTAGTGACAAATGAGTTGCGTGTTTAAGCTGTGGAAGAAATTTTTGATTAAGAATCGCAGTTCAAAAGAAAAATATCTTTGTTTTTCAGAGTTTGTCTCTATCTAGTAACGGTATAACGACGGTTTGATAAAAATACATAAATGTATGTCATGGTGTGCTATCCCAAGTAAATCATTAAAGAAAAGAGATGCAGTGATCCATATTTTGTGTGTTTGTATTTCAAATTATCCTTTTCGTTTGGTACACAAGATTTCTTTTTCCACACGTATGGACTCCCTGAGGAATTCGGCAAATTCATGGTTCAAAAGAGTCGTCCAAGACACACGTAATATGTACAATGTACATGTCAGACCTAACCATAAATCCCCGACATTACTTAGATACGTAGACCTTTTCAGATTTTGTACTGTACAGTAGTATTGTATAAAAACGAAAAGGTTGGTCCCATTCCATGGATCCGTAGAACAAGACATTTATACAATATACATATCGTCACAGTCATATGCACCGGCGCATGCAAGCATGCATGTTAGATAATCTATGGAGTTGTTCTCCAGTTTGAGACCCGGGAGTCTTTCCGTATCTTGTATTTGTGGAATCTTCCGATAGCCTACTGCCCCTGATGAATCCTCATTTTTCAATGATTTTCAACCCTCCCGAATCCGCAAGCAATCTTTCTTTATTCTATCCTAGATTTCCCGAACTAGTCGAAACAGAGTCAAACTAAATAACTTTAGGAACATTTTGAACTTTTATTTTAAAACAAAATCTGTTTCTCCTCAAATGTAAACTGATAAAAGTCGTTCAGCTATCATGAGTAATCACAAATGAGTAATAATTAAAAATGAAATATGTTTTTATACTAGATTTTGATCATTTGATCAAAGCATGCTTTCGTTCACTCATTTCCCCTCTATATTTTCTGTCTTCTTTATGACCTTACCTGTTGATCCTCGTATCGTCATTATCAATTTTCTAACGACAAAATGAGGAGTAAAAGGTGCATAAATAAGGAATTAAACGTTGGCAAGTATTTAAAGACATTGCCAAGAGAAAAATAACCACGTTAAGAAGATTCCATTTGGTGCATTCTTTTTCCTTAAAATATTTGCTTATCCCTTAAAAATGAATTACCTACCTCAGCACGGACGATAAGTATAATACTTTCATGCAGGAACATTTAACATTTGCTGATGTGAATAAGAAAATGTTAATTATAAGTATTAGGTTGGGAGAAAAATTTGCATGGGTAAATAAATCTTTTGAAAAACCTCAGTTTCCCCCTGAGAATCGTCTGGTTTAAAACTTTTAATGTTTAAACTAGACATTACTTTTTTAAAAGTTTGATTCTCAATTAGCAATAAAAGTTGAGATTCTATAGATTACCAATATGTATGATTTTACTATTCTCATGTTATATGAGTAAAACTTCACAGGGAAGCTTACTTTAATGCTATTATACTACTTGAACTGGGTATACATTATACATACAAGTATATGCACTTACTTACACGACGGATACATCATGCAAATGATGCTAATCTAAGTCATAAGCCGTAAATTTCTCCCATAACACCATTTAGTGAGTAACATTATACAGCAAAAACAAACGAAAAATCTATATTGTATGTGTATGCTGTATAATATGTAATATGTACAACCTTTTAGTTTTAGACGGGTGTAATTTGCACAGACACACAAGAAGAAAACTTAACTATTTGGCTTTGACTTTGGCTTGAATTTATACCCACTCTAGTTTTTCTAGTTATATTTGACTTCCCTTCTTTCCCTTTCTTGCAAATATTTTTGTACATTCTTCGTCGTATCTACATATGTACATACTTTCATTTTCTTCTGAACCCAGCAAACTATTTTCTCCCACTCCTTCGTTTGTGTATATGTATATTACGGTATACATACATGTGCATATTTACTCATTAAAAATTCCTTCACTTTCATTATCGTCTCGAAAGGGAAAAATCTAGCAAGTCTAAAGATAAGTTCTCTACATATGCAAGTACATATGATATTTTTAATAATGTACTATGCAAATCTGGTACATATACAAGGACGTGCAATTAAAATCTGTGCTTGATTGGGGATTTCAATTTCTTTTTTTTAATTATCCCAAAGTCAAGAGTGCATATCTATATCTATACGACATCTTCGTTTTTGTTTACGTTCATACTGTGAGTATTTTTCGTAGGAAATTCAGAACAAATTGTACGTACACAACATATGAGTAGCAACATAGAATACGTTATGGAATCATAATACAAAGGGAGAATTTCTTTCGTTTTTGTATCTATTATGTATTTCCCAGCACCTTATGAATACGTGCAGAAATAGCAGTGTATGTAGAGTGGAATATTATCTTCGACGAATAATAATAATGGCTGAGCAGAAGAAAGGGAGAGTATGTAAGCATAAATGGAAAAATATTAATGAAGATATTACATCTAGTTCTAGCTAAAATGAGTAAGAACGTACATACAGTTATCTGGTCAAGGGAACAGAGATAAGCCGAAATATTTATGAAGATTCACAAACACACAATTTTCCATCTCAAATCTACGCAAATCTTACCACGCGTGTATGCATGTATACAATGTGCATTTACATCTACAGTTGTTCATAGCACTATACGTTTTCGTAAAGGCTGTAAATTGTACAGTGTGCATGTGGGATATTAAATAATGGAAGGACTAGGAAAGCGAAAAAGCAGAAGAGTGGAATGAACAAATGGCAAATATTTTTCAAGCTTGAGCATTTTATTACAGCACTGTCAGTAACAAATTTTAAACCGCAGCTACTTAAAATTAACTGGAGGTGCACTTTACAGATTGCATGTAGGGAATTGCAGAAACCTGGAAAATCTTTGTTTGTAAAAAATTACAGCGTGCTGTAACTTTTTTAATATGTATTTTTTAACATCTGTAGGTATGTAATATTACAATGAAAATTTTGTTCTTTGATTTCAGATTTTGTCTAAACTTTGCTGGGCATTCAAGTGCTGAAAAAAGTTGTTGGTTAGCGTCAAGTTAAAAACTGGAAAATGAAATTCTTGAGCCAACTCCCGGCAAGCTTACTCCCAAGAAGAAAACAAAGCAATCGATAGTTAATGTTGATCCACAGGCGATAAAAGTTTATGCAGTTAGCAATGTTTATGCTTACACATCCATACATACAGATACGACGTTTCCGTGTACCTTTGTGTATACATAAAGAATAAGAAAGGTAGGTAACACAAAGAAGAGGCAATGAAAACAGGTTTAAAGCGAGATAAAACGTGATTGCACATTGACATTTTCCCTTCGTTGGAGAAGGGGGAGAAAGTTTTTCTCCAAATTTAACTCTAACTTTGTGGACAAGTGCAAAAGCTCAGAAAAGTTGGCTCTTGTTGTTGTCAATTTCGTTTTCCCCGTTGTTGCAGGCGAGTACAAAAAAGGGAAAAGGAAAAAACGGGAGAGCAAATGTTGTTTCTGTTTTTAAATTCAATTTTCGACCCGGATTTGAATTTATTACGGGATTCGAGGATTTTTCATTTGTGTTTATTTTTTATCAGTGAAGTCAGTGTTTTGTGTGTATAAAACGTGTGTACATAACATATACATACCAAGTGTAATACTTATATGTGCATACAATACGTGTATGTGTAAACTGGTCGAGCCAAAAGGGAAAAACTAAGATAAAAAAGGCAAAAGTAAGCAGACGGAGCAGAGCAAAAGGAAAGTCAAGCAAAAATGTTGTGCTTCAGACGTAAAAATTATTTCTGGGGACCTTCCCATTCTCCGTCCCAGGGGACCAGTCCAAACAGTAATAGTTCGGGGAATTCTGGAGGTGGCTTGCCATCATCATCTGCTCCTCCAGGCAAAAATGGATTGAAATCAGGGTAAGGACAAAGTTTATTGTTTTTTCAAAACTTTCTCTCCTCTTTTATCTCCGCTTCGTTCCCTTGTCTATGGCACCCATCAAAACCAGCGAATGTCATTGACATTCGCAGTTTTGTTTCTTACATACATTACACACAGCATTCCCTCAATTTTCTATTCATCATAAATCGTAAAGTTTCTCGAGCATAAAACATACAGCATACATCAAGCATGCGTATTTTTTTAAAAATTTCTTCATAAATTCTGTTGCTAAGTTACGGTTACATTTTTCGAAATCGTTTAAAATAGAAATGAGAGCTAAAATGTCAACAAATTGATTTTTCATATAGTTTGAAATTTGAAATCTCTTCATTGTTTTTGCATTGTACATTTTTGCTATTTTGCAGAATATTTTTTGATCGCGTAATTTATTTTATTCCTCCAAACTTTCAACGCAAACACAACCTTTTATCCTTGTAAACTGTATGTAATTTAGAGCTGAAAAATTAAGAATGAATTTTAAGGCGATTTTTGACTTAACTTCTTCTCAGTCCAAAACAAAGTAAACTTACATGCATTGAATGTGCCGGCTTTCCTTGGCTTGGCTTTGTGATTATACCGGCAGTCTAATTCAATGGAATGACAGTGATGGGATACGTTAGAAAAGGGAGGATTGGGCACATACCATCTATAGCTTTATGTATATTGGAGTCCAACAACCCTAATAAAATACCGTTGGAAAGCCCAGGAGATATCTGAGTGTGTATCTATCTAAGATACGAATAGGAATACGAATACGAAATATGGAAGAATTCAGTATAGCGCATACTTTACCATTATGAGCATTGAGCGTCCATTCCATTTCATGCCATATTCCATAACGCAGCATAACACATCTATACGTATCTTATCTAACAAGTAAACCTTTTTCGCTTTGTAATCCGGATCGACCTGAAATTGACACCATTAGTGCGGCTCGGTCTCCTGACACCAAATATGGTCAAACTTGGTGCCACATTTGCGTTTTAAAAAATTTTTATAAGTGACGAAAATGAATTTTCCCCATAGTAAGTATATGGGACTATTGAGACTCACACAAGTCGGATTTTCAAGAAAATTTCTCGGACTTCCGCATTAGTCCATCTTAACAAGCGTAAAAAGCCATTTCAAAAACTTTTTACAATTTTGAAATCGGTTCAGTGGTTTCGAAATTATGGCCTTTTAAAAAACTAGGTTTATAGTCCCATTTTGTCCAATGAAATGTAATGATGAATTTCCTTCGTATTTTTGCAATTTTTCAAAATGCCATAATTTCGAAACCACTGAACCGATTTCAACATTGTAAAAATATTTTGAAATGGCTTTTTACGCTTGTTACGATGTGCTAACGTAGAAGTCCTAGAAATTTTTTTGAAAATCCGACTTGTGTGAGTCTCAATATACTTACTATGGGGAAAATTCATTTTCGTCACTTTCACTAAAAATTTTAAAGCGCAAATTTGGCACCAAGTTTGTCCATATTTGGTATTAGGAGACCGACCCGCACTAGTGGTGGCAATTTCAGGTCAATCCGGACTACAAAGAAAAAAAGGTTTACTTGTCAGTCTCGAACATAAAGCTTATCCGGTAAAAAGTTTCTTTCTTCTTACCTTTTTGAAATTAAGGAGCCTCCACAGCCCCAGATGGGAGACCCGTCATCCCCTCCTCCTTTGAATATATCAACGGCTGACTTTAAATTATGCAGTCATGATAAATAGTACAATGATTTAATTTTGTACAAAAAACTGTTAACTGTTACAATGAATGAAGTAAACATCAAAATGTGTTGTGTTTTAGATATTTTCCCTACATACTTATATCTTATTTTACTTATATATATATACTTAAGTTATATATCATCTTACGTTTGCCAATTTGGCCGATCCATGGGAAAACATGGGGATCTTTCACTTCCTCTCCACCAATAACTCTTTTTAGCCGTCTCCTGGAAGTATGATTGAGATGGGAATGGCCACAGTTCTCTAGCTGGGGCATGAACAACCGAAGAGATTCCTTCCACTTTGTTGAATTTCGATTCGGATTCAAATGTGTAGCTGTGCCGTTTTTCTGTCCACTTTCGGCGTTTCCTTTTGCTACAAAAATAAGTCACAATGTATTCTAAATTATGATTAGGAATATCCCGTAATAAATAAATAATTTCCACAACTTTACTCCAAGCGGTTGCATAGTGACTAACGTAACTGGATAGTAAACACTCACTCATACTGGAAATACAGGAGACGAGAATAGTGGACACTACAACAATCAAAATAAGCAGAACGACACTAATACATAACCAACCAGTGGCCAACTTGATTGTCAACCGCCGATTGACGCCGAATTTATGGATCTGATTATTTTCAATCTGAGAATGATTATTGAGAATGGTGGCGGCATCAGTTTCTGCCATTTGTTTTGTGAACTCCTCATGATCCATTTGTAGCTGTTCACGTTCAGATGACTCCATCTGAATTTCTATACACTCACCAATTTATTATTAACAATTCTTAGCACGTACGGCTAGACCATAGGCCAAGAAAATTTTCACGCCGAAGATGGAACAAAATCGTTTCCGTTCGCCCATTTCGAGTCCCCACTACCCTAGTGGAATTCAACCGGAATCAGAGTCGAAATTAGAGTAGAAATCGAAAAGGCAATCTTAGTAATATTTCATAGTGTCTTGACGACGATTTTACGGAAAATTTTATTAATAGACTAATATTTATCTCCGTTCCCGATTATCCTCGGCTGACTGTGTGTGCTTAAATGAGTCTCTTTATAAAGTGTTTACTCAGTTACCATGGCTGAGTAGAGAAATTTCTGAGTAAATGAATGGATAGGGTAGGCTTCTTCTATTGGACTCCATAACATGAATGAAAGAGAACAGGTTTTAATGGCATTGAAATCTGTTTTCTGCTCCTTCTCCTTCTCCAACTCAATCACTCTTATTACAAATTTACATATCTGAAAGTTTTAAATAATATCTGTTCATTCTATGCACCATGGCAGGCTCAACCAACCTCATCTCACCAGTCTCTCCATATCATCATCTATCATCTATAATGATAATATAATGGAATACAAGCAAAAACATCAGCGCGATTTGGCTCTATACAACACACCGCGGCTTGATAGCATATACCGTGTCTGTTTGAATTGTGCGGCAGCAGCACTACGAAATTTTCTTCTCTTTTTGGAGAAGGACAATTCAAAGTGCAGTACTATCCAAAACAAGCCCATAGCATTCATTTCAAATGGAAGATGCATGCAGCACTAAAAAGTTCCTTTCACTTTATTTGCGACGTACTATTAAAAGTGCAGCACTACTGCATGCTGCCGCACAATTCAAACAAACACGGTAACTACGTTGTCTCTTCTCCATTGCAAACTTTTCTGCTTAACTTTGAAGGAGCCAGTCTTATTAATTGATACAGCTCAAGGTCAGCATTTACATTACATCTTGTTACCATTTACATTTGTCTAAGATTTGAGGGGAACCAGTAAAAACATTTGTTTGAAGCATTGCTCGCGCTTCGCGCTATATTATAATTTGTAATTTTATATGTATGCATGTGCATATGTCTTCCCGAGAAACCACCGATACATGTGATCAACACCATTTTCTTTACAACAGAAGGCAGTCGTTCTTTCGCAACCTTTTTCAAAGTGCGTGCCCGCCATAAATTTTATTACTTATTATAGCCCTGAAATACTTTGCATAATGACTCATTGATGTTTTTACTTTGAATGATGCGCTTATATGTGAGATAATTTGTTTCCCGCCCTCCATTTATTACATTATAAATTCAAATTTAAATACGCCTGCAATTGCAATTTTAATCAAGCTAGAGCTTTGACACTTTCAGGATAAGTAGCTCTTGAGTCCATTTAGTGGAATAAGTAAAAAAGTTAAAATTCCTGGATTGATAGGAATCATAAATTATCTCACATATATTATCTACAGGGTCCTCCACAAAAGACTGGGTAAATTGAAACTTTCCGTGCTCAAAGTTTCCATTGTTTCAAATGGAAACTTTTTGGAAAGCTTCCCAGTCTTTTGTGGAGGACCCAGTACTTGAGACATGCTTAGAATGCTTTAAGAATGCATAAAAATTCAATTTTTAGCCATCCTTGAGGCCATAAGGATGACTAAAAATTGAATTTTCAAATGTACACACATGCTAAAGTATTCTGCGTAATGTGACGGTCCTTTATAACATTGTTGCTCTATGACCATTTCTGCAATACAGTAAAACCTCTATTTAGCCATTCTCTATCGAATCAACTCTGTATTTAGTCATCTCTCCATGAGCTAGTCAAGAAATGACTGAATGGAGGCTTAAGATGTTCTAAAGAGGCGGCGAGTATGAATTTTACATAAACAAATTCAGAACATTTTAGCCTCTTGAGGGCAGGAGGCTACCTTGTTTATCGCC
>JAQIVE010001575.1:0-24133 GCA_034698285.1 Sminthurinus bimaculatus | reverse complement strand
ATCGTGTTTCAATAAACCGAGTAAGGTCCCTCATATATGTATGGAATGATCTACCAGTCACAAGCGTATATATTGTATAAATGATATATAACTCGGGCATTATCTAAAGATTAGATAACTGGTACAGAAGTTTTGTCTTTGATGCTGATAGTCAGATCATAATTCATAAACAGTATCTAAACTTATGCACTATATACTTTTATGTTTCTTACGAAGTATATGACTGAGGAAGCGGGTATCACTTATAATGTCTCCCTTGTGAGTATAATATACTAAATTAACATATGGTTGTTCTATGTTGTTCATTTTTGTGCCCGTGCAAGAACATAGTAATGATAACAATATTGTTACTCCTACATAAAAACACTAGTTTTTTTTTACAAAAAAGCAAAATAAAGAAGTGCATGTTGCATAGTTATAAAAGGAAGCTTGCACTGATAAGTGAAACAACCTTACTTACTTTTTTAGCGATTAATACGGTTTTTCTTGGGTGTTGCATGTATTATGTAGTTTATAGTATCTTCAGGCATGTTATGTTAAGTTACCAAGTTGAAATGGAATCGCCGTCATATTTTTATGATTCTTTTCAACTTGAATGACTGTGTACAGTCAACGTTTTAGTTACCGTATGGGAAAATTCTAGGGAAAAAATATAGATAATTAGGTTGAATCCTGAATGTATATATGCAATTATTGGCAAGCTTTTTTCTGCTTCTATATGTACAATACTATATATGTCTGTGTACGGATGACTCTTGAGAGTTGAATTTGAGGTTAGTGTTTTTGAAATTACGGTATTTTATTCATATGCTATAAAACTGACAATACGAGAATAATTTTTTCCTTAGTTTTTAAAGTTTTGGTTTGAGCCTCTTCTTTTTAAATGGCTGAATAGACTTATGGAATGTGAGATGTTCAATGTAAACTATACACACAGCGGATAATATGACTGCATATAACATATACCTAATGCATACGTGTAACTTACACCGTATAAGTATGTAGCGTGTACAATATAAAACAATGTGAATTCCAGAATAATTTTGAATTTCACATTAAAGACTTCTGAAAATATATTATTGTAATTTCTATTTAAGGGTATGGTGAATCGGCATGTGTAATGTGTAGTAATTAATAATGTGTATCATGACAGTATTGATGAGTGAAGAGTGAAAAGGGGAGCTGTTGCAGTAATTAATTTTACCGGTAATGCCACTCGAGATTTACGTGTTTATTTGAACGCGTCATTGACCATTGGTCTGAAGATGCTTAAAAATCAAAGAAAACAGTATTTGTGTGTAAGCCTTATCGCAGTTGCTTGGATAATTTGTTTAACCCACTCTTTATCAGTGTACAAGAACTCTCTCTTTTTATGCCTAATCAACAGTGAATAAACATCACATAGGTACGTTTATTAACTGTTTTTTCAACATTGACATAGCTTGCAACGTACCTTTTTTATCATACATACATGAACAATTGGCTTTAAAATGTCGAAAAACGTTTAAAAAATTGGTTGCTGTATAATATATTATAATGTACAGTTGGGAACTATTAGATAATCAATTTCCACGCAGTAGATATTTTAATCATTCATATTTTATTGTAAAGCAACTTATGGAACGAAAAAAACATTTGCATGCCCATCAGAAATCTATCCGAAGCAGCTTCGGAGCCCTAAAAACTCAAAAACTACAAAAACATGATGGGTGAGTCTCACCATATAAGAAAAAAATATATAAAGGAGCAAATTTTTAAAGAATAGACGTAGTTTCTTCTGCAAAAGATCGTAAAAATTCAAATATAATGTGTATAATATATTGTCTATCGTTTCATGCTGGTCAGTCGTATATGTGAAAATACACATTACGAATCTGTCGTCCATTACAACGATTATTCCTTTTATTTTATGCATGCGTATGTGTACAGTGAACGGTATTTAAAGACGATAAAATGATGCAAAAATAGTGTTTAAAGATGTATTAATTAATTGATTGGTTTTCTTTGAAAGTACATAATCAATTGATTCTTGTGCATTTCCCTTAAACTTACACGCTTACGCTTACACCCCTCGCGAAAGGCAAAATCATTTTCCTGTGAAAGATTTGCCGTTTCTTGATTCGCCTAGTAACTGAATTCATTGATATTAATAACTGGATATTTTTTTATGTTTTACAGTTTTATCTCGTGCACAAAGAGCATTGGCAGCCTCATTAGAAAATTTCCGTTTTGAATGCATAGGAAATAATCAAACAGACGATGAAATCGTCATTGCACGTTCCCTTCGTCAATTTGGACAGCTCATATCGGCCATTGAAGATGAACGTGATCGAATGGTGAGTAATTTCTTCCAGAAATAAGGTACTTTGTATCAGTATTAGATGTAATATGATTGTATATTTTACCATCTGATGTTGTCGTTTATCTAAACTGAAGTAGTAAAATGGAAATTTTTTTAATGTTCTGTTCTGGCTCGTCTTCCTTCGTTTCATATGACACATGGATTTGCATTCTGCGAATATATATGTATACCAACCAGGTCAATATTATGGCATTTATGCTATATTCGCTTTATATAATATATAATATATACATCTAGCATAAATTATACAATAAAATAAATATGCACCATATTCATTTTTCATAAGTATACTTGCAATTAGCAATATGTTTAACTACTTTAAATGAATAAGGATAAACGAATAGAACACAAAATCGTGTAATTAAGTTAATTTGATAGCCTGCACATAGTTTAATTCAGAAAGACAAGGCAAGGGACTAAAAGGTCAAACAAAGAACATTCAAAACAACTACTATGTATTATGTATATACATATGGCTGAACGTGAATCATTGACTTCAAAGTTACGTCGCCATAACTTAATCATAATGTATGCAGTGGCAAAAAAAAAACTATCGGCAAGAATAGCATCCATGAATTTCCAAAGACACGTAGTTACGGTTCATTTGAATCACGTTGTGAATAGACTAAATTTAATGGCTGCATTAATAGTACCACTTAACACTTGTAATCAAATTTTAAAATATCTTTATCCTGTCCCCTTTAACATGTTAACAAACGGGTTTGGTAAAACTTCCGAATCGTTAAATCTTCTATTTTTCATAAAATTTTCAAAAATGCATACAGTGCTACAACAATCATTGTTTTGGAATATTATTGGAATTTTGTAAGATGTGGCTTAAATTTATACACATGTGTTCATCTTCAATCTGTTTGCATCATCTTACGAATATAAACCTCTATAGAAACCCTAACCTTGAGGACCGATACTAAGTTGTGGGCATATTTCGAAACTTGTATGGTGGGTGCAATGTACATAGATGTAGGTTTCTAGTATGCGGAAGTATGTGTATAGTGTATACTGTGTACCACAACGAAAACGATGCGTGATTGTGATTTACATGTTTTTATTATTGATCGTGTAAAGAAACGAAATGAATTTGTCGTTATTAATTTATTGATGATGTGATGATTACTATAAAAAAATCACAGACGATAACATCATTATAATGCAATGGAGGATTTGATAAATATCTGATAGAGTAAATAATGTTATGGTGCGAAGTTTTTTAATGTCAGTGTTTCCACTTCTGCACGCCATAATATATTTACATGGACATTGTTTTAAAAATACAGCTAAACTATAAAACGGTATTCAAACATTGATACATAGGTTGATTGTAGTAGCTAATAAATGATTTTTAAAACTATCTAGCAGAATTCTGTACATATACGACTTTTGTTCGTCTGGAGCGTTTCTCTGAGTATACTATCTAGAATCTAGACCATTCTATTGATGAAATTTATGTAGACTTGCAAAAAACCCAATTCAAATATGTAAGTACATTATTTGTATGTACATCCGGGTAGCAGGTAGGTATTATGAAATAATGTAGCTATCATTAATTAATGCTTCTTTCCCTTAGAAAAAATCATTTAAAAAGGTATCATAAGATTTTGACACGATTTTGGTCGAAAGTCTTATTAATGTTGCTCAAATTTTGATAAGACTTTCATAAATTGTCATGGAAATCACATTATAATCTTGTCAAAACTCATGAAAATTTCATGAGATTTCGTAATATTTTTTAAAGGACGTATTTGTTTTCTTTTTTTAAAGTGTAACCAAATGACTTAAAATTGCAATTCAATTTAAATCATGGTACTTTAAAATCAAAAATCATCCATATTCATGTATTCATAAAAAAGGATTCTAAATGTGATTATATCCTGCGCTTGTGGGTATACTGCGCTTTAACAATAATATTATACATTATCCCAAAGCTTTACTAATACTAATCGTGAAAGTTTGTAAAATATTTGATTGTTTACATGTAAAATGAATCTCGCTATTTGAATCAACATACCGACATTAGAGTATGTTTTAGCACGAACCACATACAGATGTGTATGAAAGTAGTGCATAGTATAATTTGCCGAGAATAGAGAAGCAGCTGCCTTCACATATTAAACGTTTTTCTCTATCAAATGACGAATGTTGTATGCACTGACTCGGCTGAGATTTTTTACAAGAGAACGAATGTCGGACAACGTGGAGAAAGAGTGGAGATACAGGTACCTAACAATGATATAGGATATACATATACGCAATATGCTTCACAGCTAGGGTTGTGTGACTGAGTTGTTTGGTGTTAGTAACGGGATTTCGATAAGTGGTTGATTTTCACAAGGAAAAATTAATATGTACATACTACATACATGGACACAGCTTCCTTCAACTTACAAATAAACATAGATGCACATAGATGTACATGTATGCGTACTTATACACTATACACTATTATACATACATTAGCATACTCGCAAAAGTGATATGGAGAGGCATGAAAACTGGAGCCAACATCATAATATTATTATACTCGCTTACATTGGAATCAAATTATTGTACAGTGGAACATTCATAAAATTGGTTTTTTGCTAAAATCTCCTCAGAAATAGCTTTTCTAATTGAATAAAAAATTGATCTTACACTGAAGCATGAAACAAATATACATTACAATTCAATAGAAGTTAGTTATAAATTTTATAAGAAAATTATAGACAAAGTGTATTCGCTATGTACTTGCTATCATATGAAATAGACTAAGAAGTTAAAACCCAATCAAAGTTCTACTGTGTAATAATTTGTCTTTTGTCAAAATGTAAGGAATGAGTAAGAGTAAGTGTATATATTCACTGACATTGTACTTTTGTAAAAAAAGCAATATGATAACTGATAACCCTCTCCCCCTCCTCTCACTATATAAAGCAAGTCCGAGCCCTGTAAGAGTAGTGTAGGTATATTACTTTTTATTTAGTCATATAAGGGGTATATATACGTATATATAGCATATATAAGATTATCTATATCTGTCTACATTTGTATTTATTCGTCATCCATTTAATGCTTGAGGCCTGAGGCCATGTGACGTGAAATACTTTTCGATCCCAGAATGAGGACAGTAAGAGCGATCTAACTGCTTAAGATTAGCGTAAAACGAGTGTGTAGTGTAATGAGACTGAATCACTGAATGTGGTATGTACATGCTTCATGTTGTGTAGGTACAGTTGATGCGTTCATTAGTATACCCTATAGTGATGAGAACGAAAATGAAAACAACATTTCTTGTTTTTGTTGTGCCTGTAAAATAATTATTACTGTCCAATGTCTGAAAAAACCTGCCTCTTTTTTTCCTCATCTGATGCTTCTTCTAAATGTATTTACTATGTATTTACATTTTTTTAGTGTATACGTATTAGTTCATCGTTCATCGATTTCATTTTGCACAAAACTTTGATGTTTTCAATAGCATTCTTTATTTAAAACCAGCATACACAAACGTTTTCCAAAAAAAGGAAGTTAAATAAATAGGACATTAAAAAGTCAGTTGAATATGCTTGTGAAGTTCATGATGGTATTGTAGTGTTCAAGCACGTACTCTAAAACATTCCAGTATATGTTTAAGCAATTATTCCTGACATCAGGAATATAAAAATGGAAACATGAAATGACATCAAATGTATAGCTGTATATTTTACCCTTAGAAAAAAATCTTACCAAATCTCATGAGGATTTGATGAGATTTGACAAGATTGACAATTTTTGATCAGATTTTCATGATAGATCATCAAAATCTCTTCAAATATTGATTTTCGACCGAAATAGTGTCAAACGTTCATGAGATTTTTTGACAATATTTTTTTCTAAGGGAAGCTTTCTGAATGATAAACTGCTTTTTAATTTTTAATATTTAAAAATTCTATTTCAGCTTGAAAAAGCACACGACCAATTCACCAAACCTTTGGAAGACTTTCGAAAGAAAAAAATTGGAGATGTGAAGGTAAAACAAATATATTTATGAATTTAAAAAAGTATCTTGGTATTTACAGTAATAAATGTGGTAGTTTGTGTATCGTGTAATTTTTCGAACATTCAATTGCATTACTAGTGTTTGACTACATGTTTTCATTTTTATTTGCCAATTAGGAGGGTAAGAAAAAGTTTGAAAAACAAACAACAAAATTTTGCCAAAGTCAAGAAAGATACCTGAATTTGTCGACAAAGAAGCAGGATATAGTACTCCAAGAGGTGAGTCTTCAACTTTCTTTTGCGATAATACTACTACTAATTACTGATATGGATGTGCTGGAGCATTTAATGTATATCGTATTGTAATTTTTCCAAGATGACATTTTGACAAAAACGATTATAATTAGCTAGAAATTAAAGAAGATTTCCACTAGGTACACCATGTCACTTATTATGTTATTGTCACAAGGATTGCCACAGGGGCTGATTGTTAGTTCTGGATGAGTTGGTAGTATCAAAACTTTAATCGTTGTTACATTTTTAGCAAGTTTGCAGTTTACTATATAAATTGTTAACCGTTCGTTTTATCTATGAAAATCACACAATAGCCAGTCTATGTATCAACAAATAGGAAAGGATGGAAGCAATAATTTGTAGTATTAGTAACACTTCCTATTCATTTAATTGGATTTAGTCGGTAAACAAATATAAAATAAATCGTTGATGCTATTATAGAACATTTATTTCATAAGCAGAGGTTATGTTGTACATAATCTACACCGTGGTCAGACGATGAAGGAGGACAACTGTACCTTCGTGCTTACTATACTGTTTACTTACTTTCCTTTTTGTGCACATGATTGGATTGGCTGATTTCACAAATGTTGTCGTGTCATTATCCTGTACAGCATACACTTGGACACACAAAAAAAGCCGTGCATATTTTATATAAAATACGAGTATGCGTAGGAAATTATAAGTTCACACCAGATCATGTTGTATTTTACAGTCTATTATGTGGTTGTTTGCATGATTTTTGTTAACTGATTCTAAGCGTAAGCCGGATATTTTGGAAAATGTCATTATATATATATATATGTTTGTTATTCTAGGGTTCATTACAAGGATATATTATGTGTATATATACAAATAATAAATGTAAAGGCTAATAGCTATTACACTCTAAAGAATGGGTGGCCTCGAATATTATTATTTTTCTACAGGTAGAAAAACTACTATGGTATTATATATGAAATTACTATCTCTCACTCTCGTCCTCTACTTCCCTCTCTAATAAAAGTTATGTATCTAATGTGAATCCTAGAAATTGTGATGGAAAAAAGCAGTAGGTCTCAGCAGTATGTATATATATATATATATATATGCATGTAGAAATAAGAGGACATGGCTCTTGTGAGAACTTTATCAGTTGCGTATCTGAGTTCATTCATATCTGAATGCTAGTGCGCAACAAATCGATACCCGGGTGTCTGTCAGTCGGACGAGGACGACGAGGAAAGGCAATGTGGTTTATAATAGTGCTATAGGGAAGGGAAAGAAAGAAAGAAAGGCTAGCTAGCTAGCGAGAGACGCATGACATTTCACTTACATGCATTGTATGTATGTGGGCTGATACTTATTACAGACAGGCGAATTATTACACGATTTTTGTAAAGTCTGTATCAAGGTGTTTTCCCTTTGAATTCCATTCCATCATATTTTTTTATTTAATCCAAAAAATAATACATCCATGTACATATGGAGTTTGTGTTAGTTAAATAATTGTTGTAACACTTATACTAGTTTTACAAGTAGAGTTAAAACTGTCCTTATTATCCTTTTATAAGACATTCGACATGATGCTATAAACGCAAAAGTACTACCTTTTAAGTTGGCAACAAAAGAGTGAAGTACGAGAGAAAATTAGTTTTCTCCCCTTTGTGTAAGAGAAGGATATGAACTTTCACTTCAACCTTCACATTAACAACCTTTACCAGTTACTTGTGTTGTAGGTTCCCCACTCCAATTATTGAAATCTAAGTGAAAAAATTATGAAGTTATCTAGTATATCGCTGGTTCATTTTTAATGTTTTGGCATCATCGTCATCTGTCCGTTGTGTATAATATATGGGATACTAATATAATAATAGCGAAAATATTATTATAAAAGTTGGTGTCAATATTATATACATTTACAGGAATATGTGAATTACTCTTGATTGTTCATGAGTATACGCAACTGGCAATCAGATTTTAAGTTCAACATGAAGAAATTAGAAGCTAACTTATTATGATGGTGTTCATTCTCTACAAATTATATGTTATTGGTGATCGAATCGTTCCATTTTAAAGTAGTATAATATATAAAAAAATTAGCTCGGAGGAAGTACCAATGACTTTATATTTACGATTCCCTTAAGGTTTACAGTATAAGACATTGGAAATGTTCGTTTTTTAAGTGATCTGGTGGTTATTAAAGATTATAAAAACTACGCAGTTTTCCGTGGCTTAGAAGATTATAATCATTGAATGTTTACTATATTTAAACATTTCGAAATCAGTTTTAAAACGTGATTGAGACACTGGTGTGTCATCAGTAATAATTTAAAAATATAATAAATAACGATATTATACAAAAAATGCAAGTATAAACCTTTAGTTCGTTTCCAAGGTGCAACACAAATTGTATAAAAATTCAAGTGGTGTAAAATAAAAATACTGCACATGAAACTGCAAATCAATTTGGTACAAATAAACAGTTACCTATTTAAGGGATCTCCAGTTAACTTCTTGAAACTCTTAAACTTTTTCGTGAATATAGCTCAGTATTCTAAAAGGCATTAGATAGCTCTAGATTGGCTAAATATGTGAGTAAAAAAGCAAGTTTGTAATAAATATTTAATGCCAAAGAATAAAACAGTGTATTAATACATATTTATTATAACTGAATAAACGGCAAGTGTGTGATGAGTGTTAATGCGTTATCAATTGGATTGTAAATTTTTGTGTGGGCCCTTCCCAGGTCAGTCAGTTTTCCCAGTCAGTTAATTAATGACCGTTAAAGTTGTTTTAATGTTGACGTAACAAGTAAATCTTATAATTAGTTTTTTAGTTATATGATGAGGTCCTTGTGCTAGCCAAACAAGAATGCTATAAAACATTTCGGAGTCCTAGTACTATTTTTCTCACATAATTCCAAATATTTTGAACATTTTGGATATTTCGAATGAAGCTCATCCACTACACGGCAAAATGATTGTCATCAGCTCGTATGACACGTTGACACCCTACAACACTTGCCTTCGGTTTTGAAAATTCTTTGCCCTGCCTTTGCATTACGGCAGTGTAGTCTCATATCCATTTTAAGCATTTAAAAACTACACATTTAAACCCACTGCTGTGGCTTTAAATATTTTCGGTTTTGACCAGCGTAGTTTCTATAGCAAATACCGAATTTTACAATATTTTTTTGTGTAAAAGCTATCACTCGCAGAAAGCCTTAAAAGGGATGGCTGAATATATATATTTATAGTCTCAAGGTAGATGAATCCTAATAACGACCATCTAAAAACACTGCAAAATTTCAAAGCAGGGTGTGAGCTCCTTTCCGTAGATCCGAAATTTTTAACAAAAAAGGGTGAAAAGGTTTGAAATTGGAGGGGTGTGATTACATGTAAAATGCTAAGAAAAATCAAATAAAGAAGAAACACGGCATACTGAAACTCTGAACTATAATTTCTGTACACTTTACAGCTTTGGCTATATGATCTCGTCATAATCACTTTCAAATATTCTTGATTTTGCTTTTAATAGACATTTGTCATTACAAAAAATGCCATACATATACTCATGTGATGAATGTACATGTTTTGCCGTCATACCATGACTAGATGGAAATTCATGTCTCCTATTTATTGTTTGAAAAATTACTTAGGCCGATGCCTCAGTGGAAATGGAACAAAGACATTTTTGCCAAGCTAGCCTGAAGTACGTCTTTTTATTGCAAGAAGTGCAGGAGTGTAAAAAATACGAATTTGTTGAAACCGTAAGTTTTGCTTAAATTTCTACTGATTTTTGTATTGTAGTACAAGAATTCTAGTTATTATGCTTTTTTAATTGATTGATTGCACAGAAATTAACTCTGTTGTATCATATTTTATCAGCTGAGAGGTTTTGGGCAACAAGTTTGATATATGCTCAATATTCATAACTTATACAACTCAATACTCAATGTTGCAATTTCTCAAAATAGTCCTGATGAGATATGAAGTGTTACATAATGTTAGGTATTTAAATTTAATTGATATTTTTTTAATTCTACAGCTCCTAGGTTTTATGTACAGCTGGCTCACGTTCTATCATTCTGGACACGAGGTTGCAACGGATTACAAGGGGTAGAACAAAGATTTACTTCATTTCCCGTCTTAAATTTCTATTCAAGAAGAAGATTAAAATATTATGTGTACTATTTTTATGTGACTTTTTGTAATGTGTTCAATAATACTCTATGCAATAGTACCAATTTTTCTTTGTATACTTTGTTCTAGGTATATGACTGATTTACAAAAGCGTCTTCAAAACGTAAGAATTCTACTTTTTGGCCTTTTTGACCATTGTTAGTCATACTATCATGCGAAAAAAGTTTATAGTAATTCGACAATGTTGCAAGTAATAAGTTATTGGCATTACTATTATTGGAATCAGGCGGTCAGAATTTAAATATTGTTTTATGCCTACCTAAAATAATGGCTTTTCTCTTTTGACATCAATGTTCTTCTCAATCCCAATAAAAAATAATGAGTATCATTTACGTATATTACACGTACACAGAAAGAATGATTGACACGGTGTAATAATAATGTAATTATTGTGTACTGTATACCTTGCCCTTCTACGTCGTTTGAAATCAGAAATGGATCATTGCATTTTTGATTGATTGAAATCATGTAAATACAATGCATATAATTACCTCAAACTTACCCCGCTTCCCAACGCTAAAATGATACTTAGTTTGTTCTTTATTGATTTGGCTCTGAACTTTAATTGTTACATATATATTATGCGCAAGTAAACATGAAATTTGAGAACTTTCTCTTTGTAATATATGTGTACAGGAAAATTACGGTTGCATACCAATTAAAACCAGTCTGTCTACCTTGTTAATACTAGTGTATCTAGTATCTACTGAGGTTTTTGCATGCATAATATATACGTGTATGCATATAGCTAAAGATAGAAGAATCGGCGGAATATTTTTCCAGTTTTTTTTTGCGTTTTTTAAGATACCAAAGGGCTTAATAATAGCATGATTTTTCAAAAGTGGTACGTTGAGTGATAAAATTTCTTGAAGTACTTCATTTTACTTCATATTGAAATCAAACCTTCATTCTAGATTGAAGGAAAAACAATAGAGAAATGATGAAACATATTTATTCATGCAATGGTGTGCATGAACTGACAGTGCTTTTTAAAGCCAATCACTTTCGAATAATAAACAAGGGGAAGTACAAGAAATTAGTAATAGTCAATAATTAATGGACTAATTGAGTGCCTACATATTTAATCTACTCGTGAGTGTAGCTAGAAGAAAGTTAAATGCTTTTTTAACCATTGCCAACTTTTCTTTCACTTTCCATTGAGTTCCAATAATATGAAGGCAATAATTATTATCATCCATTTTAGTTTTTAGTCGCCATCATAACTCCATAACGTAACCGTAAATAATGCTTTCTCAATTTCCCCTTTTTTAATGATATAGACTCGAGAAAATTTCGAAACTACAAGAGATCAAACAAAACTACTCATGAACAAAATGTTGGAAATAAGAAAATCGGTAAGGAAAATATTCACTTTTATACATTAATTTTTATGCGATTTGTGAATATATATGATAGGAGAATCCATGTCACTACAACTTACTGATTACAAGTTGCAAGCATGATTTCATGTCTCATTTCAATAAGCTTCGTAAAGAAATTCGTAAAAACTTCAAAAATACATAATACAATTTGTGTCAACCACAAGGACACTCATTCTTAAAAGCAGTTTATGTTACAATCACCGCAAACCATAAAATATTTGACTTGGTAATTTCACAAGGTTGTTTTTGGAAATGTTGTGTGATTGAGCAAGTAAACACGTGAACGCAAGTTGTGGCTATTTTTATAAATTCAAATTTTACTTGGTAGCCATGGGATATGACAACCAAACAAATTATGAGAGCCAATGGTAACCGTTTAGTCGAACATTTTTTGGTTATAGTTGCAAAGATTCTCCAACCTACCGCGTAGGTTGCGCCTTATAATTGATGCATTTTTCAGTGATTTTTCATGATGTTTTTTATATTATTCTATCCATAACAGAAAGACCCGGGCAGTCTTGACCGATCCTTTAGTCGACAAGGCTATTTGTACCTGATGGAAAAAAAGGCTTTGGGCACCACATGGACAAAATTTTATTGTACGAACCTAGAGTATTACTGCTTATTACTTATTATTACTTACTGTACAACTTATCTGATATAATAATATTATGAAACCATGATTATAATAATATTATATTGTTGTATACCATCAGCCGGTATTGATTATATTTTTTATCCCTCACAATAGGTACTTATGAAAAGGCAACTAGAAAATTTTGTATGGTAGCCTACAATCAAACGTCGTCAAAATTGGTTAGCCATTCTGCTGGTAGTGATGAAATTATACTTCGGTCATGTGTGAGAAGAACTAGTGATAGTATCGATAAAAGGTATTGATAAATTATTGGATGATGACAATGATTCGTTTTTCATTACTGTTATACGATTCTTGTGTGTTATTAATTAGCATACTATGTTCATAAAGTTGTATTTTGTCCTACAATTCTTTGTTTTGACAATTAGGTTTTGCTTCGATCTTACTGCAGAAAATCGTCCAGGAATAGTGTAAGTGTATATGCTCGCTTAAGTAAATTTTGCCATTATCTGTGCACCAAGTGTACTTATAAAAGTTGTGTATGGTTTAATTAGGTTGTTATTTTATTGTTTTATAACAGGTATACACTACAAGCGACGTGCGAAGAAGATAGGCGTTTATGGCTAGAAGCAATGGACGGACGTGAACCGACTTATGGCCAACCAGGAAAAGTGTCAAAAACGGAAGAAACTTCCCTAGACGACGTAGGTTTTGCATTTGTGCAACAGTGCATAGCAGAATTAGAAAATCGAGGTCTAGAAGAACAAGGACTGTACAGGTAAATGCAGCATTTATTCTTTGATTCGATGTATCCATTGGACAAACATTTCTATTGGATTTTTGATATACATTGTAGTTTTTTTATGTTTCTATAATTTTAAGTCGTCGGAATCTACAACGATCTATTTTAAAAAAGCCGAATGCCATAATTAGAGCACGGCATTTACAAGAACACTAACAGTATAGTTAATTATGACCTTTAATCTTTATGCTACAGGCTTGTAGGTGTTTCATCCAAAGTTAGTAAATTATTGAGCCAGGGTCTAGATAGAAAGGTAAATTTATTCGTATATGTTCACGTTTAAAAAAATGGTACAAATTAAAATTGTATACCAGTGTCCCATACCTTTTCATGTTTTAAACATATTTTTATGCATTATGTGTGTATGTGTATGTATATAGATAAATCAAAATGTGCTAAATGACCGAATGGAGTGGGAAACAAAAACCATAACTAGTGCACTGAAGACCTATTTTCGGTACTTTTAATTTTATTATTGTTTAAGCTCACTGCATTGATTTTTAATTTCAACCGTGTCATGAAATTCAAGGCAATCTCATAGCATCATGTGGTTTTTTAATCATGGTGACCCCGTTGTTTCTTATTAGAAACCTTCCGGAACCAGTGATGACGTACCGTTATCATGAGGCATTTATTGCTGCCGCAAGTAAGTGATGCCGTTTTGTATAACATAATTATGAAATGTATTTCCTTTCTAAAGGTTGATGACTATCTCAAATTGTAACATTTGAAAGCTAATAATGACCTTTTTTTGACACGTAGAGCAAGAAACCAGAGTTCAGAGAGTACAGGATGTACATAAATTAGTTCATCGACTGCCATTAGCAAATTTCCAAATTCTTGACATTCTTATCGCACATTTACAAAGGTAAATTAAAGCATATTGTAAATCATTATTATTTATTATTGTAATCAACTACGTTGCTTAAAGTAATGATTGTTTATCTTTCAAGTATTGCTGCGAAATGTGACAAAAACAAAATGACCGTTAGCAATTTGGGCGTTTGCTTCGGACCTACCCTATTACGTCCAGAAGAAGAAACCGTGGCAGCAATTATGGATATCAAATTCTGCAACGTTGTCGTCGAAATATTAATTGAAAACTATGAAAAGGTAAGAAATAAAAAAATTGTTACAATAATTTTTTTATTTTATATTATTATGATAATATACACTAATAGTGTACTGTTATTTATTACAAGGCACCCTTTACGGATGATTAATTGTAATGTAACACATGTTATATAGATTTTTACAACAAAGCCATTACCAGATGAATTACCAAAAGAGATTCAAGCTTCAAATCTTACACCTTCTTTACCCCAAACAAGACTGCAAATGAGTCCAATTAAACACGTAAATAAATTATGCAAAATGCTACAAGACTCCTTAGATTAAAAATACAAAATACATAAGTCATATATTATTAAAAATTGAAACAACTATCAAGCCTTCATTGTAACTGTCCTTGATTTATAGGCCGTTGTAACTTCATACAATGATGGCCCTGTCTATGTCGATCCCCTTGGAATGAGAACATCTTGGGATAATTTACCCTTAAATCAGAGTATGCACCATTCCACTGCAACAGTTAACTCTCTCCATTCCAGTTCCCATTCCAGTTCATCGAATCAGAGTACTGGCGAAACAGCGATTGGCTTTAATTTAGCCTCCCATTTATCTGATCGAGACCGAACGCAACAAAACCCTGCTAAAACTTCTAGAGCTGGTTTAACTTCCAGCTCCCTTGGAGAAAGTAAAGGAACAAGCTTTTCACAGCCCTATTTAAATAATGCAGGTGGGTCATCATTCAATCTTTCATTTGCTATTTCAGTTTTTTGGTTTGTTTTTATTTCTGTATTTTATTCCTCTTGTTTTACCATTATTTTGTATCTATATACATACTATATTCAAAGATATATACATATTATATGCACATTCATTTTGTATAAAAGTGGTACAGGATACACAGAGAAGAGAATCATAGAATAAACGAAAATAAAATATATTTTGGATTTTGTTCTTCCTACGTGTTTAGACCGAGGGACTTCGAATAGTAGCAGTTCCAGTGAATCAGTCGCCTCCTGGCCAGGGCCAGGTCAAATCGTCGGCCCACCGCCATACCACCCTCCTCCTGAACCATCATCAGTCAGTAATGGCAGAGATTATAGCTCAAGAATATTAAAAAGTTTTACAGTTAGTGGGCTACCCACTACAAGTTCAGGAAAAAATGATCATAACGTGTAAGTTTCAAAAAATCTTATTTGGGCTTTGCAATGGTGATAAATATTGTAACTTAAATTATAATTTATGATATACCTTAATAATTGTGTTTGACTGTTTTTAAATGTAATATCCACATTAGAAAACGAGCCAGAACGTTGTATACATGTGTTGGCGAACATGACGGCGAGCTTTCGTTCGAACCAAATGAAATCATTACAAATGTAAGGTCTTCTTGTGAGCCTGGATGGCTCGAGGGCACCTTGAGAGGAAAAACTGGCCTGATTCCAGAAAATTACATTGAGACCCTACCATAAAATCAAGTATACCCCATTCCTCTCGAAAAATAGTTCTTTTTACATCCGATTTACGAAGTAAACTTTTGGCTGCTATGACGATTTCTTCGAGATATCGAATACTAATATTAACTTGTATAATCGTGAAAGTAAAATAATGTTTTTTATGTGGTAATTCAACTTTCAACTTGTATTGTTCATCTATTCGTATGTACTTACTTATATACGATATATTTGTATGAAAAAACTTATTGCATAATAGATTCTTAAACGTCCTGTATTTTTATGTAGGATTGCTTATGTTGAAAATGTTAACTACTTGACTTTTTCTCTTAAATGTTTTAAAGTACTTTATTATGTTCATACAATCTATTTTATGTTGACTTTTCATTTAGAGTTTTACCACGACAAAAATAATACATATTACTAATTGAATACTAATAATGTGTTTCATCATAATATTAGAGATGTTCTGCTAACATGAAATCCGACTATTTAGACTTCTGGGGTATCGGCGTTTTGAAAAAAAAATCCACTTTGATATCCCTTTTCTCGAACCCCAGAAAGTTGAAATCAGATTTGAGAGTTTTCAGAGCTCTTCTAAATAGTATGAGGTCTGTTTTTTTTGTGTTTCGTGGTTTTTAATTTTTTTTTTGTTTAGACTACGTGAAATATCTAGTAGCAAATTCTCAAATTTCAGTTGTTTCATATAACATTAAATTAAATTTACTATTTATGGTAAATGACTAGTTTTGACCTTTGATGTACTTCATTTTATGCGTTTTTTTAAAAACTATCTAACCTATATATATACTACTATATATGTACTAACTGGTGATTTTACATATATATTTTATATGTAGCAAACCAGCGTTCATTCTTGTAATTTGTAACTATTTTCAAAGGGCAGCGTCAAAAGTAGAGTTAGTAATAACGGCTTAAGACAACCAATACATTTTATTTTAAAATTATTGTATGCACACTGTGAGAGTGTGATTGATACTCTGACATCCAATCCATTGATTATTGTTCGTACAAGTATGTTCAAGTATTTTCTCGATGTGTCAATTAAAATATAAATTAAAATATATTTATTAACTAATAAATTAATTATTTATAGCCTAGGTATTGTTGTTGCTGTTGGACATTGTTATGAGTTTTAGTATAATATATATCATTATTGTTATGTATTACTATTATTGTATGTGCATACATGCTAACTATATCGATAAAAAAACAACATAAAATTATGAAAATAAGAAAATATATAAATAATATTCCAATGTTTCCTTTTGTTTGTTTTTATATTGACTGATTTATATTTTAGCTCTATAGTCGTCCGTTGAACTTTAATTACAAACTAAATAGTATTTACAAAATGAAGAAAATATTTGTGACCTAAATTGTGAAAAAATATACTGAAAATTAATGTGTAAAGCGCGCATTCCAAAATTACTGCAAACGATAATCCATATAAAGAGAGAAAAATATGGTTGCTTAAAATATTTTACATAATAATAATAATAGTATACTTAAATAACAGGACTAATAATAAAGTTTTAAAAAAGGAAAGGCGTTATGGGTACTATTCAATTTATTTGTACATGTAATAAAAGATGGAGTTTGCCCGAAATTGTTTGCTCGTTTATGTATTTACTGGCTGGTTGAATGTACTCACAAGCCAGCAGATTTTAAATCGTTGTTAGTTCATTCCGTTTTTAATGTTTTGGGGAAAGACCTTCTAGAATATGTGAATGAACAATTTTTTGGACATGCCGTAAATGTATTTATATTATGTGTGTAAGTACTTAAGTACTTCATTTTTATGGAGTTTCTCTAGTTTCCGGGCTTCACTCTCTGTATACTTTCCATTTTTTTTATTCCAGTCATACACTAGCAAATATATTATTATGTATAATACAACATGTATGTATTTAAACATTCTTTACATTTCCAATGTAAAATGTTTCCTTCTCAATCGTACTCGCAATCGTTGTTAAACAGCTTACCATATATTTATTACATATACATGCATTACTTTTCAACGTCTTACGATGTTTTGTTCTTGAATGATTATTTTTTTACTAACATTTAAAACAATAGACCTATAAAGTAGAAAACGGATATAAAAGAAAAAAAAGTTACGCTATTCAATCTCAACTAAACTCGATACGACTGTTTCATAATTTATAAGAATATTATGCAAAGAATAACTATTTATTATATAAGATTATACAACGCGTTTACAAAAACTTAGTCGTTACTAAAAAAAGAGCCGATTTACTAAAACATATTAATTATTATTGTTATTGACTAACTTGAGTATATTATGATGTCGTGTTTATTATCAATATAATCATTAAAAATGTATCTATACACTAAACTATACCTCTAAGGATAATCTGTACGCGGGTAAGGATTATGGTCATGTATTATAATTTCTTTTAACTTTACTCGAAATACAAAAAAAAAAACATTTTTTCATTTCTCACTTAAAAAAATGAAGCGTTTTAAAAATAATATAACTGAAGCCTTTTTGTCTCGCTAGTTGTCATATAAATTATCGAGACAACTTGTTGCCCCAAGGGCTTCAATTATCGATTTATTGGTTTTGCTTTCTTTACTTTCCATTTCCAAGAAACTCGTATTTTATACTATGTTGTCAAAAAACAGGGATTCAGTTTGGGATGTCTGACATAATATACTGAAAAACTTCAATGAAGAAAATAATCTATAGCTTTGTGATGTATATTATACTTAAGGATATTATTATCACCCTAACTTTCCTGCGGTTAAGAACTTTCTATAAGACATATAATTGATATAATTATGATTGTTTTACTTTTTAATGCTATACTTACCTCTATATTTTATTATTACTATCATTAAACTTCTACTACTTAATGCGTAATTATAATTATAATATTATTATATGTATTTAATCAGTAATCATAATTGAACGACCCTCGAAAAACGATGCATCTAGAATGACATAATAGTAACTGCTGAGATGCGTTATTGTTGGCGCAAAAAAAGTTATGTATTATTATTCTAAAATTGAATTGTTATTACATATTAGTATAATATATTAAACTTTGAGAAAATTTTCATGGTATCACGTGAAATTTTACAAAGGCAAAGCAAAATTGAGGCTGAGAGTGCAAAAAGAAAATCTACGTATTTATATTACTTATAATATATATATATTTAAAAGATGAAAATACTTTTACGAAAGTAAGTAAGTCTTAGAGATAAATACATGTTAAGTACCTTTAGACGTTATCTTATCTTATATTATTATTATTATTACCTATTATTATTGTCATTTTTATGTGTTAAAACTAATTTTATTTAAATCTTACATATTATTATATAGTATATTATGACAATGTTATACATAAATACATACACGCTATTGAAATTATGTTCGGACGGACCAAAAAACAGATGAATGAAAAGAAGAGAAAAGAAAAGAGGATGAAAAAACAATTTGAGCTCTACATATATATACTTAAGTATCTACATGCATATACCTCCGTGTCAAATAAAGTAATAATCCTTACAAAAAATCGTTAAATGGATATCGAATGTCATTGTATAAGTAAATATGCATATTTTACTGGATATTTTATCGACTTTTAATATTTGAATAATTTAATAGTTCCAAAAATGTAGACAGGGACGTTGTTATAGTAATGCCATTGCTGCACATACAAGCAAGCCATGTCCCATATAGTGACCCTATAGTCTCTATAGCTGAAAGTAAATCATAAAAAATATCGTAATGTTTCGTAACTTTCGAATCTCATTCAGCCCCATGCGAGTAGGGTCAACCGGTCAACCTTTTCGCGACCAGCAACACGGAAACGTGTCGTAGCAACAGGACCTTTACATGTTAAACTCCCCATAAGAACCGCTACGGATTTCGACTCCTCTCAGGGTCGATTTTTATGCAAAGGGTTTTATTTCAAAACGGGGGGTCTAGGGCCCTTCCTTTTAGTGTGGTAGCGAAAGGGTTGAAATGAAAGTCAGAGTGAAAGTAAATAGTAAATACTATTACTTATACCCACTGCATACTGAAAACAACTGAAAAATGTCCTACACATGTTCTTATGATATACAGTAGTTTTTCCTTACGTGCAGTTTACATATTGGCCAAGTAAAAGTTGCAGAAAATCGAATCATATTTAGTCAATCCAACATGCATGTTATCTGTATGTTTATGCACCTTGTGTTGCACTCTCATCTCTCATCAACAGTTTTGACATTTAGTTGAACTTGAAACGTTCAACTCTTAAATACACGCATAATGGACAAACGATTGCATATTTTGTTCATTACAAATAAAAATAGCGATCCACGTTTAAAAAAAATAAATATAAGGCATTGCAAGTACAACAATATATTTTACGAGCATTTGATCTTATGTCCATAGGTCCATAGGATATACTTTTAGGAAATAATACTTTCTAGTGATTTTCATCGTTTATCAAATTTTGTCCATCATAGCCATAAAAGGAACACAATGTAAATGTACAACATATTATAGCCATTTTTCTTTTAACTTACAATTACAAGCATAATTTATTAAAAGCATAATACATACATCCTCTTTTATTACACAGGAAGTAAGTAAAAGTAGCTTTCTTCCATTTATTTAAGTATTATAGATATTGTAAATGGATGTAAGTAAGTAAAAGTGAAATTATAAATACGAATACTTTCGAAGTGCAACATTATAATATTGTGTATTTATCGTGTGATAGTGTAATTGTGGATTGTGTGCTCAGTGCTCAGTGCTCAACACACTGTGTTGTCGGGTGTCGGGTATATCAATTGATATAAATTGTTAAATTTACCCCCTTTTACTTTTATGGTCATGTGCAAGTAGGAACAGTTCGATTGTTATTTGGTGTCCATTATAATAAAATTCAGATTCAGTTTTAGATCAATTCGATAACTACATTTCCTAATGGTAAGGCCCCGTAATGTATTATATATTTTGCTAATTAGTCAATTATCGATAGTTCAATTGACCCTAAAGGCCCCCATAGTCACGTGTGTCAAATTTGTAAGCGCGGCAATGTACTTGGGGTCACAGTCATTAATTAATATAAGATACAATGTATTTAAAAAAACATACACAATTAACTATAGCTATTTTTATTAGCAATCATTTGCATTCATTTATTCAACCTTGACCACTATTTTTATTATTACTTTGTGTTTATTATTGTCACTGTTTGGTTGCGGAGTTATTGTACAATCCATATTATTGATAATATTATTATTGTACGTCGCAACAAAGTAACAAATATAATAGTAAATGGGATCTATATATTATACATTTTATAGTCCTTTGTTGAATAAACTACATTAGTTAAAAAAACTTTAAAGAAGTACTTAATAGGCTTCTACTAGTATATTAGTAGCTAAAAGCTAAAGCTACGAGTAACGAGTAAGTATGTGCGTATATATAATATAATATCTATTTGTTTTACATTCATTGTTTTATCCACGTCAAACATCAAACAATACCTATTTTATTATTATATTGATAGACTATAGAGAGGGTTATCTATTCAGTATTCAGTTCAGTGTTAGATAATGTAGAATCGGAATAAAATACGTACTTAGTATTTACATTGATTTTTTATGTCACACAAAGTACGTTTTCGCTTTTTATATCCAAAATCTCCTTGGCAACTGATAACACATCGTTGTGTGTATGTCATGGCAACGATTCAAAGACGACTGTTATTGTGTTATTATTGTGTGTATCGTGCCATTTTTAAAAGTTTGTGTATCAATCTATTTTTAATCTGTAATCTTTAACATACTTGAAGACTTGAATACGTGCATCAAGTTATTTATTCCACATATTAAGTCATTTTGATGGGAAATACATCACAATCACACAATATAAAAAATATTTATTATCGATATATGTATTGTTCTAAAAAATTCAATGTAAATTTCATAAAAAAGCTACAAATTGAATAGTTTACTTACTATAAAAATATAATATTGATGAGATGAAATTATGCCCTATATTATTATGTACACACACTATATAGTGCTTATAAAATGTAGAACATTGTGACGTACTATTATTTGGTGTGTATATTATTTATTATTATAATCTATCGTGTGAAAAATAGTTAATCCGTCAATGCATGTTGTATCAAGATACTAAATACGAAAACCTCATTTGTTTCTTTTCAGCTAGTCTCGACAAACTGCAAAATGGCTCTTTGATCTCCTCGAAATATACTCGTAAACTAATATATAATCTGCCATAAAGCATTTTCGTAACGTTTTACCAGGTGTGTTGTTGTGGCTTTAAATGATTTAAACGGTTTATCAACATTAAAAGAAGAGTGTAAACTTCCATAGTTCAAAAATTATACTTGTTACCAAGAAAACGAAAGAAAAAGCAAAAAAATGGCTGCGCAACAGTTTAATCTGAGATGGAACAACCATACAAATAATTTGCTACAGGTAATAGTTCATAGTTGATTGATTACATAATATTATTTTACCTGCATCTATTGTGTAACAATATTCAATATATTCAAGTTGTGAGATGTAAAAGTATTTTGAAAAATGACATTTTTTATGTGTGTGTATACATACTAGGTTTTTACTGACCAATTCGAAAAAGAGCAAATGGTTGATGTGACTCTGACATGTCAAGGGCAGTTCATAAAAGGTACAGAATATGCTGCGTTATAGTTACATTTATTGCATTATCATTTTAGAAATTTTGTGTATTTGTGAAAAATGAAGAGAAAAATACTATAATAATGTTATATTATTATATTATATGATTCAAAATGTTTACAAGGAACGCTAAATGGCATCTTTTGTTCATTTATCAATTTCAGCTCATAAGATGATACTAGGTGCTTGTAGTCCATACTTTCAAGAAATTTTTGACCGACACGGTAGCACGCCCCATCCTGTCATTATCATGAATGGTTTAAAAATTGATGATATTCGAAGCATAGTCGAGTTCATGTATCGTGGTGAGGTTAAAGTAAGAAAAAAACAATGCCTGTTATTATAATTTTTAACTTAGTATTCTGTTGACTAGTTAAGGTCAAATAGTTTGATATTTGATTTGAAAGTCTAAAAATGAAATTGCACCCGTCACATTTTAACAAGAAAATGTCATTTTGTTTTCCTTGTAGGTATGTGAATCTGACTTAGAAAGTCTCTTGGCAACAGCAGAGAATTTACAGATCAAGGGTTTATCTAATGTACGTGCTACACGACAAGGACAGGGACAAACTTCATCACCTATGAATACTAACTTTAGCAATAATAATAGTAGTAATCAGTCTTGCCAATCATCAGAAGGGTCAGGAAATCGAAATTCAAGTACTACTAGTAATTCGTTCGGAAATGGAAGTAATGCAAATCATAGCACTTCTGGTCGAAGTAATTCATCATCTCATGTAAGATAAATATAAGAATAAACTCAAATATATTGTAGTATTGTGTCTATTTTAATTCGTGTATGCTCTCCTTTCTACTTATACAGTAGTGGGCGTGCATTTTTCTTCCTCACATACCACACACACACACACACACACGCACAAGGCAAAGTGTTGTGACGTGTTTTTTACAATGAATAGTACAAAAATAAATTTTTCACCCATGTTTCTTTTTCTTCTTTTGTGATTCTTCAGAGTAACGATAAAGGAAGTACGGATACATCAGAATCAGTAGGAACTCCCTTACATTTAAAAAGAACGCGTAGTAGAAAGGTAAAATAATACAATTGTCATTTTCCGTGCATATAAATAACCATACGCTCTGTAGTTTACAATTGACATTGCAAATGATGATATAAAAATAGAGTAGGTACAATGAACTATGTAAATACTGCATATAGTAAACGATGAAGCGTAGTTTAATAAATGTAATTTTTGAAGGTAAATGACAACAAAAATGACAATAACATCACCGATGCCCATTCTCCAAAGAATGAAAATTCTTCAACCTCCAAGTCATCAGT
>JAQIVE010001574.1:0-24137 GCA_034698285.1 Sminthurinus bimaculatus | reverse complement strand
CAAATGCTTTTCATGTTCAAGTATAGAAGCCTGTGTCTGGCAGGCTGCTGTGTTTCTCATATGTTATGAAAAACTATTTTTTAAATTCTGGGTTAATGGGCACCATCTTTTTATAGCAAGGTTTAAGTTAAACACAGAATATATGAGATGTTTGATGCTTGTTATAACTACATATATGTAATATGCACAGTAGTGATAGTCAGAACTTCGTATCGTATATTCAATATTGGATATCGGTCACATGATTTTTGACACCAATAGAAAACGATAGGGTGATAGAAATCAAACAACATCAGTTCAATATTTAAATGGAAGACGTTCACTGTATACGTACTGACAAGTGACATTGTGAGTATGGAATATCAGTAGCAGAACAAAGATGAGACACGAGATCCTTAGATACTCGTTCGCCAATTCATTATAAACCCATTAACTATATTTATTAACAATTTACAAGCATACGAATTTAATAACTCTACGTACCATTAGTTTATTCTGATCAGGAAATTAAAACCATTAAGCATTAAGAGTAGTGATTAGTGGTACATAAATGCATTATTGACTGTTACATGCATAGATAGTTTTATGAACATATTCAGGTGCGAGGTGCGACACTTTGTAATATTGTCACCACGTTTACTTGCCAAGAGTCACGTTACTCTTTGGGGATTCCGGAGACTTTATGAGACTGTCCATGATAGTTGGGTTGGAAACCGGAAGCCTAATTTCTCATTTTTCTTACCCTCCCCCATTCACATTATAATGACTACTGTTTCTGACCTCTTAAGTGTTTAAGCACTACTCAATCCGTAGTCCTCTAGTAAAGACCAACGGGTTGGTAGTGGACTTTTTGCTACGTGAAAATTGTGAAAAAATGACGAGTTTGAAATTTCAGCAAAAATAATGCAAGTATTCCATCTCCAGTAACCAAAAACGCAAAGAAATGTCATGACCATTTGTTGCGACAGATTTGAATAAACGTTTAAAGTACAAAGAAAACTGACTTTTTAAAATAGCAATGAGCTTGAACACCCGCAATAACGTTAGCCAAAAAATGAGCTTGTTAAATGCTTGGAACTTCTCCTAAATAATAAAGAAGATTCTCACGAACTTGCAGACATTTAAGAAATCTTTACATGATAGATAAACAGCAAGTAAAATGCTAAACTTTATTGTACATAACTATTAAATGTTTAAAAAATAAAAACAAGGCTGCGTGGAATTGCGAAAAGCAACAAAAGTAAGTTGATTTATAAGAAAATTTCAGTTCAGATTGCCTCATTCAATTACCAAAGAATCATCAGGGCTCATTAAATAAAAATCCTCCATGCCTAATGTCTAAATTCAAAGTCTGCACTACTGACTCAGTAATACTGAGTCAATATAGATTTTTCCAAGCTCCAAGGAAAAAACCGTGTAGAATGTTTAATGACGGTTCTCTCAATAGATGTTCAGTTGAATACAGTCAAATATTGTCATTTCAAGTACGACAAAAGCCTGTTAAACTCACTGTGTATATCTATGGTTTATAGGTTTAGAACTAGATGCAAGGTACATACATCATACATAGGTACATGACTAGGTTAAATCTAAAACATTCTCGAGAACTCTTTTTTTCAAGGCAACACATAAAAGTCAATTAACAGCAATCGTCAACTGGGGTGTGATGTTAATTAGAATTGAAATTAAGTGAGCAACAGCAGCCTACAATATCCAAGTAGCTTCGCTTTATTCCTCAAAAATATTTTTTCTTTCTCCCGTTTTTTCAAATTCCTTCATTCAAAAAACTTATCCGGATACCATTCAACTGTAACTCATTGCAAGAAAATTCACTACAAAACTAACGAGAGTGTTTCGATTGTCTTGATTTTAAAGATGCACGAATACCCGAAATTGAACTAATTATATTAGTGCGTGTGTACCTAAATAAGCGTTATCAACTTTCTATAATCCAATATGATGTTATATAGTGTATACATAGAGTACATACGGCAAACGGTTATTTGAAGTGAAGCTAGAAGTTGACCTACCTTCACGTTTCGCAAGACAAGAGATTCTACACATTACACATATATATAAATATGCTCGATATCATGCACATATGAATACCTGCAAATTGTTTTGCGATGGAATGACATCTTATTTTTTAAATATCTCGAAAAATAACACAACTGTTTTATTTTGGTACTTTATTCTGCAGTTACGTTTGTCCACTGTTGACTTTACATTGCAAGGTTTAGGTTGGGGATGAATATAAGCATTTATTACGCATACATTTTATGTAACACTTAAATTATCATGTGATGCTTAAATAAGTAGTGTGTACATCCTGGCAGAAGAACCAAAACATTACGAATGGAAGTAACAGTGCGATGATTCAGTGGTTTGCTACATGTAACGTACATATACTCGGTGGCACTGAATAGTTTGTAATTGAATGTACTTTTTAACACAAGTACTATAATTGCCCTGAGCAAGTCGTGTAATGAAACAAAAAGGATGCATTTTACAGTCTTATTCATGCATGTACAATACATTTGCACATTAGCAGTACAAATCATATAATCTTATTACATACTACACAGTATACACCAATTGAATCTATAAAAATGCGAGTACACGTGCGATGTGTGCTTAAATGTTGGCCTTCTATGTCATATTATGTGATTTGAAACCAGCACTAATTAGGTATTCCTGTTAATAGTTGTGGGTCAAATTAGTTTTTACTTTCTCGCATTTCAACAATTCACTCACTTCTGTCACAAACGCACGTCGTGAAGATATTTTCAAAGCATCCTCCGTGCCTTTATATAACTACGTAATTTCCCATTTTGTAGGCATTACAGGTTTCTAACGAAACCTTCTAGTCTGTTTTCTAATAGAGGACGTTTTTGTTTACTTAATACAGTAGAAAGAAACGGAAAGTGAGGGCAGTATAGTCCACATAATAATCTGTGCAAAACAATTTTCTATGACTGCTATAATGAAAATCATAAAACATTTTCAGCATACTTAAAATCACTCGTTTTTAGACAATTTCAGGTAGGTTCAAAATATTATGTTGTATGACATATATGATTCATTTGATTACATGCCAAGTATTTCTAACTTTTACAATCATAAATATTAAATGCTTCGGTTCGACAACGTTATCTGTAGAATGGTTTAACTCTATTTTTGTACATTATTTCACTAAAGTATTCTGGAGAATGTAGAAAACAATGTCAGATGCACGTAAAAAAAGCGAATTATAGTAACAGTGAAAGTCCCAAAAATGCTCCTACATACTTCTCTTTACTCATTTATAAATATTGGGCTCGTCATCTCTATTGAACAAGAGCGCCTATTGACCACAACTTTATGGGGGAACCAATCGACTTTTCGAAGAAAAAAGGTTTTGCTGAGAAATTGTTTAATGTAACGATTGAGTTTTAGTAACAAGGGAATGTCTCCAAAGTGTGAGAATACAGACAACCGACAATAATATTGTTTAAAGATTTGTATTTTGACAAAATGAAACTCCACACGAGTCTATAGTATAGCGTTTTGCAGGGTTTATATGACATCAATAGCTCATCCCCGCACGTGTACATATGTATGTTATATTATGATCACAAGTAAACATAACATATGTATGTAAGCTAATGCTATTGTTGCCAATTATCGATATGTACAAATATATACGTAAGTACTTGCACAATGGCAAAGTACGTAATGTATGTGGACAAGCGTGCATAGAATCTTTTCCATGAAAGTAAACATGAAAGTAATTATTATGCATAATTGTTCCGCAAAATCCGCGAAGCATGTAAAGTGTTTTCAAATTTACAAAGACGCAGCATGTTAGCGAAGAAAAAACACTGGTTGAGAGTCTGACAATAACGATGAGTAAAATAAAATATAAAAAATTCAATTCAATTTGCATCTTTCAGAATCTTTCTCCCTACTACACTTTTCATTCCCTGTTTGTATAATGTTTTACTCTTTGACAAATGCCAGTACTTGTACTACACGCATATAGAGAAGCAACGTTTGAACAAATTTCTCATTTGCTATATCCAATAGGTACATATATACACATACATAGATATGCATATTATCTCTGCATAATACTAATAAAACTGAGGAAGTTGAGAATACCAAACATGTACAGTTTTACACAAAGTATGCAGTATTCTGAGGATACTATAATATGCTATATGCTAACTCAGAACGATAAAGAGCTCTTCATTCAGACTCGTTTTTGTAATATAAATAAATGAAACAGAACAAATTAAATATAGGACCATCGATGTTTTTATGTAAGGATTTGTATTCGTATAAGGCTATGCTGATACTTTAAGATCATTGCTTTGCTTTAACCGCTAGCTTCACACCATTTTACCTTATTTATAATCTTGTAGCATCACACGTTATTGATGAGGGTAGACGGTTACTACCTACCTTGTAACAAACTTATTGCCGCATTACGTAATAAGCAGGCAAAGAACAAAACAGAGAATTACTAAACCGCCAAATATATACATTCGCAAGGGAGTTTTTCATTACATTTTTTTTGCAATTTTGTATAAGTATTACGAGCTCTTGAATTGTAAATGTGGTATGCATCGTTGTACACTGTGCGTTAGCTGTTAAAGTCTGTGTCACATACTCGTAAACTATTGTATATTAGTAATTAGTAAGGAATGCAGAATACATAAGGTACTCAAGTCATAATGTGGTCCTCATTTTATATAAGATCATATTTCTGCAGAAGATTGCGTTTTAAATGATGTGTTCAATCAAAAGTTAAGGACTACAGAAATTAAGAGTAAATAGTAAATAATGCGGAAACTATTAGAATGTTATCCGTGCTCATTATTTATTACCATTGGCCGAAATACATAATGGCTTGATTTAGTGTTAACTCCGCAACTAACTAATAGGTTTGCTGTCAATAGATAGTAGATAATGAATGGTAAACACGTATTGATAGCAATAATTAATTTTTCATAGAAAACACAAAACACTCATGCTTTGCTTTGGAATACTGTATAAATACATACAAGTTGCTTAGGAAAAATGTGAGAAATACTCGATATAGATAACTGCAAGATCTTAAAGGTTATCTGAATTTCTTCCGCCGAATTTAGACTTCACACAAGATCAACATAAATTTAGACTTTAAGTGCAAAATTATGTTTGTATACCCATACATGGCAAGGCTTGCAAAAACTATTGTTTGAAGTATTAAAAATAAACTTCTCTTTTTACTTAAAATATTCATTGATTTTTTGTCGTTACTTAAAATTATGAACAGAAACATGTTGCGTTCACTTTCCTACTTGATGCAAAGTTTGTCCCTAAAACTTTTGTCGTTTCTTTTGTTCTGAATGTATTTGCTTGTATAGTTTTGAAGTACATTAAAATGCATACATATAATATTACTTACAATTAATAACTTCAGCAATAATAAATAAGAATTAAACTAGTTTGATATTTAAAAAGCACTCCGCTTTCATAAACTACGTGAAAACATCTGAGTACATGACTCATGAATAAGAAATTGTTATTAAATAATGTTGTATTTACGCATGAAATCACGGTACACCCAGAGTCATAATATATAGACCACTATATGCATAGATGATAAAAATCCCAATAAAAGCACAATTATAACTTGGCTCGTGAAACACGGTGACTATGTATAATACTGTATTACATTATTATTATCTGGTAAGAAACAAAAATATTTGAAGAAAATCTCCATGTTTTGCTTGATATGCAATGTTTGTAAGTTTTAAAGGCGTATTTACAGTATAAACTTTACCATACGCCATGAGTGGAAATTAGTGATAAAGTTTCCCTATGCCAACGCAAAGTTTACATTCAATGACATTTAAACTTGGGGACGATTATTATCATTTGTTTAATAATGAATAAACAATACTGGAGTTAATTTATAAGAAATTTCCACAATCATACTGTCATTGCACTTTATTCAGCTGTAGTAGAAACAAAAACGATGTTGACGACTAAAGACGACTTGTCGACCTTCTGACCTCCAAACTTTTTGACACTATATGTACAAGATGAACAAGAAATCATTGTTTAGAATGATCTAACACTATGCAATTTGGATTTACTCATGGGACGCGATCGTCTTGTACTTTATCTGAAAGAGCCCTTCAAGTTGAAGGAGACTCCAAAAATCAAACAATACAGACAGTGTGACCATTTATGATTGTTGAATTCAGTCAGAGACGATCGTGAAAACCCTAAGCTCATGTAGTGTCTGGACATGGAATACTGAAATAGTATAGCAGATAGTATGTACACATAACATGCACCGCATGGCTCTATAATTTACAAAAACAGTGAGCAAAGTTTAAAGCTATCCCGTTGAATGGGTGATACATGCATGCATGGATACTAATACTTGGTAACATGCTCTACTGGATTTTTTCGTGAATTTTCAAAATTAATACATATACATATACATACAAGTACATACACGCTATGCGTTCATATAATAAATACACAAAACGTATTGACTCAGATTGAAGAATGTGTAAAACTGACCGTGAAATCGGATGGACTTCCATGATCTCGTTACGATTTTGTGCTTTCTTGTCTTGCACTCTCAACTCACCATGTAAACTAACATTAACGCTTGCAGCAACCCACAGAGTAATGTTAATGATTCACAAGTAAATACATATTAGTTTATGCAGTATAACCATATTTTCCCCGACAATGAGATAGATAAATAATAAAGGCATAAATAACTATTAGCTATGCAATCGATAGTGAAGAAGAAGAAGCCACATGCATACTTACTACTCACACATTTTTAGATAACTTTCGTTTTCCTATGTAAAACAAGGCACAGATAAAGGAAATAACAGAGAGTCTAGAGTCCATCGAAGTACAGACACGCCAAGGTTACACTTGTTAGTATGATTTTGAGAGGATTTGTGTTTAGCTTTTAAGTCCACCATTCCGTCAAAGAGTTCAGTTAATCCCATACTGCAAGTCCTAAAGGTGATGGTCAAACTACCTGGATTACTAAGAGCATTATTCAAAAGTCTTACAGTCAATGCTTGTATTCAATGGAATAAAAGGCATACCCGAAAGAAACTGAATTCAGATCTCGGTATATGCTAATAATATGATTTCCTGAATGAGATCCTTATAATATCAGTATAATTGATAATAGTATGGCGTCACCGTTAATTCGTCTTCCGCGGAGTAATGTACATATCTTCATTAGTTTTGCACTATGGTACGGGAGTTCACACTTTTCACAAATTCATTTATTGATTGTCAGTCATATCCGGAAATACCTTGGCAAATAAACGTTTTTCCTCGAACTCATTCACATATATATGTATGTACAAGTGTAACCGTTGCTGATTCCGAAGAAATGGGGGATAAATTCTGGTTAAATCAAGGTGTTGTGTGGTGTGTGGCATAAACATGTAATGTTACACATTCTATACACCGAACTAAAGATATATTAAGCATTAATGCAATTAAGATGAACCAAGCTGGAAAAACCCTGCCTTGTAGTATGTACATAACATGCTGAGCATGTATACAGTCCACCAGAGAGATCATTAGAGAATCCATTGAGATTACTATATTATACTACATTTTATGCATTCGGATAGTTCTGGTTATCCACACATTAAAGAAAAAACAACTTAATCTTACACAGTTATATTTAGATACCATACATGGAGTGACTCTTCTGTTTCATAACAAAGCACACACAACTATATTATCTCTCTTTCTCCTTCATTCTCGAGCAAAAGACGACAGTCCATGATGTATTAAACAGTAAGCGTTATCTGCAACAGATTTTCAAAACGCGTGCCGGTTCATACCCTCCTGTTACTGGCTAGCACTGACCATTTCTTTTCTTGCTTACGCATTTAAAGAGTTTGAAGCTAATGCACAGTACTATTTGCTATTGCATCAACTATCCTATGACGTTAAATTGACAAAAGTTATGATGTAAAACATAAAAGATCATTCGGCAACGATACACAAAAACACACAAATGTGGAATGTGGATACTTGCGTGTACATCTATACCCTGCAATATAATGATATTAGAGCAGAGACCGCATCGCTCCTTCCATGATTTTATTTCCATTAAATGCAGGAAAAAGTTAAAAGCCATTAATATTTAATCTATCTACATATTTCGATATCAGGTCTAGTTATCAATTGCCTGGATATTTCGAACTTTTCGTCCATGCCCTGTAAATCTCTATGTACCTCCACACATCTGCAAAGTGGAAATTTCAAGGGAATAACGAACAGAGAACAGAGATATCAATCAAGTAATATCTCGTGAACTTATCACTAATGGAGCATGAACGGAGAGTGCAGTATATTTGTATGTATGTGTATCTTTGGATCTTTGAAAATGTGAACTAAGCAGAAAAATGTTTTAAAAATTCCCAAATGAACATGATAATCACAATGATAATGGTATTGTTATTACATATTTTGAAGAAAGGAGAGAATTTCCGAAAGTCTATTAATACTCCTGTATAAACAAGTACACACATTTTCTCACATAAAAATAATAAAATAACAAGATAAATCCTATGCATATATTTATCAAACAAAGTCCTCCCTCCATTGTTTTTGTATTGAGTATATGTAATATAGCTGGGCTTTAAATCTCCGCATATCGAAGGAGTGGTTTACACGTATTACATATTGAGGTTTTTTTTGTAGTATGTATTGATATTACCAATTACAAATTTTATGCAGAGATTCGAACATTCCAAAGCTTAGTTTATTTTATTAGGTATTACGCATAGGGGAAAACAAGCTAGAATACATCGTTCAGTCCCACTCTCATTCTCTCTGGGCTTTGTACCGAAAATACAGGATTTCAAAGTGGGAAAGAACAACAACAAATATCGAATAACAACAAAAACAATTTTCCTGAACATAATATAGCGTAAGAAAAGGAACAACTGCAAAAATCCACTGAAAAGTACCTTAACATTTTCTTACGTAACCATAATGCCTATACTAAACATTGAAGCTATAAAGTCAATTTCAACTGGAACTATTTTATTAAATTTTATTTGCGTATCAGCATTAGAAAGAAGAACAATCGTACATACATGCTATACGTATTTATTACTGCTAATAGTTTTCCAGTCAATAGACAACATAATCTCCCCCTCCTACCTCAACATTACACGTTTAGAATAGTTACATATTTTTTATACTCACTACACATATTTGCACACAACATGAACAGGTTACAGGATTTTCTACACATCATATGAAAAAAATACACAGACATATCACATAGTAATTTAATGCACTACGTATACATGTACATATAGTACGTTTATACTCTATAACCTCCTGGAATATATACAATACATTGCATGTACATAATTTCTAGATGATGATGATGATCATCATAAAAGACAAAGGATATCCAGCATAGAACAATATGTACGTATTTATTTGGCTCCAGAAATTGCCATAAATGCAGAGCTTCGTCTCGGCATTTTGACTCGCTTTTCCGCTCTTTTGAAAACAAATTACTGGTAAACCCCCAGGTTTCAACCAAGAACTTGAGGTAGATAACACACTTGGTTAAAAACCCATTCAAAAATTGGCGAAAACAGACATAGGGATTATGTTAATGAGGAAAAAGACCCATGTGTAGAATACTACGTACTAGCAAAAAAAAGGAAGAGAAAAGAGGAAAGCCATAGTATTTAAACCTTGTGTATCATTACTACTACAAACTACACATTACATACATACATACACATGTACATATTGGTGGCTGTCGAGATTAACCAGTATGAGTTACATATCAGCGTGTACATACATATGGATATAGATGTATACACCAGAACCTGTTTGCATGGGATTTTGGCATCAGCGATGGTAGTGAAGTTTGTACATAATATGGGCAGAATAGAGCTTATGTGAGACTTTGTAGTTCTCCTCTTCAGTTCAACCTGACAAAAGTTTTTCACTCTCGCTCCCTTTGGTTCATTCATTCATTGGTGGCAGTGGTGGACGCAAGCAATTCAGTGTGCAGAGCTGGAACTCAAAACACTACACTACATTACAGAAGCGCAATCATCCACATAACAATAACACACAAGTTCAAATTGTGAAGTGACTTTAGTGCATTTAAAAACATAGAGCTACGGAGCAGTAGACAATACAATTTACAATAAAATTGTGATACATTGTACGGGCAATAAATACATAGTCAACCAACATAGTCAAATTAAATATATTTTATTTAAACATCAAAATTTCTTGGTTAAAGCAACCATTTTAGTATCGGCAGTGTTTCAAGCTAAATAGCTGATTTTAACGATCTACTATTCATATATATATATATATCACAAAGTTTAAGTAAAAACAATAAACACATCAAGCAAAATGAATATAAGCATTGTGGCAGACTATCAAGACCAATTTGATCTTGTCGCCCCACTCACAGAAGTACCATATTTAAAGGTATTTGAATGGGAACTCATTGAAATCAACCGGTATCGCAAATGGATGGGAGAGCATTGGAAAATTTCAGTTTATGCCTCCTTCCTCTATGTTAACCTAATATATTTCGGAAGTATGTGGATGAAAAACCGACAGCCCTTTAAACTTAGAGGAATCCTATCAATGTGGAATATTGTCCTGGCCATATTCTCCCTCATCGGGTTCTTTAGAACTGCCCCAGAAATCTTTCATACACTAAAAGAGGAAAACGGATTTCACAAGTCCGTATGTACTAGACAAGGCCACAATGCAGCCACTGCATTTTGGGCCCTGTTAATGGTGTGGAGTAAATTGATTGAATTGGGAGATACTGCATTCATTGTCCTCAAGAAACAAAAGGTAATGATTTCCTACTTAATTTGTGTTTGCATGCATCAGAAGTTATAATATGTTGTGTATACGTTTTTATTTTATTGACACGCGGTTCTTTATTTTCATATTAACAAAGTCCTCAGGAACAAAAACTAATTTCCAATTCTCATATTTATTTCAGCTCATTTTCCTGCACTGGTAAGAGATTCTTTCTACTTGACGTTTTTTTTGTAAATTATAGTTAACTTTATATTTACTATTTATAAATGGAATAGAAGTAGATGTAACAGTAGCGTGTGCGCATATAAAATTGCAAGGACTCTAAGCCGTCGTAATATTATGTCCATACTTTATATAATCAACGTCACATTTCATTATACAATATACACGATAGGAATAGCCAACAAATTGATCATCATCCACACAAAACATCAAGAGGGAAACTGGTTTACATACTATATAAATATATATATTATGTATCTCGTCTCCTCTTTTTGACATTATATTTACTACGTCGTTTCTTAAATTACATAGTTTAATATTATTGTACAATTGCAACTAGACCGTTGTAATAATGGGCTGCAATTCTTATCGATACTTTGCACTTTTGTGCCCCACAACCTTACTTTTTTAGATTTGATAAAAGGCTATTTTATAAGAAGTATTTTTTTACCAAAGTTAAATGATAATGAAGACATGACTACTTTTTCTTGCTGGTCGATAGTTGCTTCCTTAACATTTGTTTCCAATTTTCATAGCAAAAGATCTTTCATGCTCTCAAATCTAAATAGTTCCCACGATCAAATTTTTAAAATGTTTTTTAAAAAGGTTGCATTTTAGTTCCTTTACGTGTGTAGAAAATTAGTGACGACAGATTAAGAAAAATACAAAGTTTGGAGACTTGTAATATTACTATGCTCACATGGGACGAATCTTCATATCGTGTTTCGAATTTCCGTATCTTATATTATTAGACACGTCTCAAATAATGTAATAGGGCTATTTTATATTATTAACATGTGTAGAATGTATATACTTTCTGTCTTATCGTTCACTTACGAGGAATTCAAAACCTATAGTTTATTCAGTGTATTACAAACTAATATATTTATTAGTGTAATAAAAAAAAGAGGTGTGATAACTGCAGCCAACCAGTATAGAAATAAAATAGGAAATAGTACATGCCTTGTATAATACTATGCGTGTGTTAGATATATCGTGTACTTGAATATTTATCTAATGATATTCAATTACAAAAAAGAATCCGCATTTTATAAATTTATACAGTATGCTTTTGTATTTTGTTTTAACGTGCTTATGAATAAAGGTAGACAGTAGACATTACAAATTACAAACCCGCTCTGTATTCTTTCTCCATGAGCTATGCGCTTTTTACGTATACATTATATTTGTTATGTTTGATCAGTATAATATCCGATAGTTCATAAGAAGAGAGAGTCAGAGAGTTTGACAGTGGGATATTTTTATTATTATTATTATGGTATATGACCCTCTTTGCAAAGTCTCTATGTATTAAGTATTTTCAATTTTTCCAAGTAGGCGTAGTTTTTACAACATCAACTGCTACTATCATTATCATCCTTGGTATTATGACTGTACGCAGAGTGGGAAAATGAGTAGGTATACACTGTAGAAAGTAAAAACCCTAATGCGAATCTAGTGTCAGTGTATAATGTGACATTGTTTCCATGTACATATATAGATATTTGGAGTGTGATTCTATCATATATTTTCCCCTCCGTATCATAGGAACCGAGTCTATTTAGGACCGTTTTCTAACCTATACTTATGCCTATATATATACCTTAGAGTTTAATAATATACGTCAGCATATACCTAAACAACATATACAATACAGACGTATGCATGTACCACTGCAGCAACGCTCTACTTCGGTGAATTCGTATGTGCCTTAGTCATCGATACCCTATGTAACATGAATGTTACACTATGTATATATAGTTATATGTATGTATATATGCCAACGAACTAAATAATAAAATGACCATGAATTAATTATGAATTTTCATAGGTATCACCACATCAGCGTGCTTATATATGTCTGGGTATGTGGCCTTTAATATCTTTTTTCGGGTTTTTACTCGTTATACACCATTATACGAAAAATTTGAATGAAGGTTGAAGAGATAAAAAAAACATTTCATAGCTTTCAAGCATAATTGAAATCTAGACGGGAAAAAGAGATGGAATGTTTAATGATTTGTGTTTTCCTTTCTGTCGCTCTATTATAGGCAACATTTGAACGCTACGAACCAAGTCTTCGATATTTCATGTATGTAAATACAATACTATTTCAAAACATGTGTAATCAACGCATGTACATTGTACATATATATTATATTCAATAATAATAATAATATATTGAAAATTACAGCAAACGTTGATATGTGTTTTAACTTATTGTTATTTTCGCCTTTTTCATATAGGTCTATCAACATGTTTATCCATGCCCTTATGTATTCCTACTATGCACTCAAGGTAAGAGAATTTTATTTTACAATTCAGTATTACATACAGATACAAGTCTTTTTGTCATCTCTAAGAGAGTTCACTTGTGTCTTTAACGAAGTAGGCACTAAGTATTTAAATGTAAACGCTTCGGATAGAATACAAATAAAGGTCGCAGTTCAATACCATGCATTTATGTAGTGCAAAGAAGGCCTCACTATGAATTTAAGTACGGGAGAGAGAGAGAGAGAGAAAAAGAGAGAGAGAGAGAGCAGCTGACATTTAGAAGTAGACACAGGCTTACATAAATGATACGCCTTTATACGGGACGACAGGCCTAAAGTAAAGGAACAATGTGTCCAACCAGTGACGGGCGGCGGGCACGTTTTACAAGAGCTACTCTATAATGTTTGGCTTTGTGGTTGTCCTTTTCCCTGTATTTTATGCATACACAAGACATGGGATATTTTTGCCGTCCTCTTCGTTGTCGTCGTCTACATGCTCTGTAACTTTTCATGTGTATGTACATAGTAGGAAGGAATAATAAAGATATGTATTAACAATTTGGTAAATAGTAAATAGGCTAAAAACAGCACGTTCGCCAAACTGTTTTTTCCACGCCTTCTCTCTTGTATGTTTAATGAGAATCTTCTCAAAAAATTCACTCTATTTTTTTATTCTTCTCCGACTCTTACTTCTTTATAACAGCTGCAATTATTTCTATACTACAATTTAATAATCCTCTATATATGTTTCCTCTGATATTAAAATTATCGTGATTATAAGTTCACAGTCCAAGTTTATAGTTTAATAGTCACTTAAAAGATATAATTATTATGCTTATTATACCATTATTATAGCAGCGTATAAATAAATAATTTGACCATCACCCAGAAAGAGTAGTTAAAAAAACTAGAGTCTGATGAAGCGAAGCTAGAGTAGAACATATACATAGAAGGATGGCAGGAAGAGTAAAAGTAAACTGCATCATATTTTTTAAACATAGTTGACGTATTCTCGACAACATGACTTAATCACTAATGATAATGGTGATGAGAAGGCAGGTACAAATCATGTGGACGCATGTTGTGAATTCAAGCAGTAGCACCATGCATATATGTATGTGCTTTGCGTACTACTAATAACACTGATTGTTGAGTGTTTAAACTTGAAAATTTAAATATACAGAAATGTTTCATTCATACTGACATTATATAAATACAGTCGCTGTAAGCCACGGGGTGGATAATTTGTTCTTTTCCAGGTTTTTTTAGCACATACAAAATCTGCAAAAATACTTCATTATAAGGTATCCTCGTTTGATAGACGTAATTTATAAAAAGGTTTTACCTGTTACATTAGTTTTGTACCTTTAAAAAATTCTGAAAAAACGCGTCAAAAGACTTTCTCCAAATGTCGTATTTTTTGGCGCTGTGTTTTTTAACATTTTACTTTTTTACAGACCTATAGCTAATACCGTCATAAATAAATGAAAATTCATTTGACTAGAGGCCATTAGCTTCGGTCATCAAGAAATAAAACACGCAAAAGAGTTTATATGTATAGTTACGTTATAAAGACGTCCTCGTGCCTTGTTGTATAAACTCTAAACTCAAAATTCCCATGTACGCAACGTTTTTTAATTAAATTGTTTATAATTGCATGAATGTGAATGCATAAAAGCAATATACCCAGACATATTGACTCGAGTTCACACATATAGGTAACTCCAGGTTTAATTTCCCCATTAGATTTATATAATAGTACTTTGCATTTTGTATTTTTGTGTTATTAAAATATCGAATTTATTTGTTTAGGAATAACTCGATGAAAATGACTGAAACTTTTTTGAAACATAGCTAGAACAAGTTAAATGAATAATTTAGTGACTTGAATGTTTGACATTTTGACAAAATTATAATATACTTTTGTCAAAATGTCGTGCAATATATTATATTGCACGACATATGATGAATAAAACCTATGTAAAAGGTTTTGTAAGTGTGCAAAAACAAATTGATCACCCCATGCATGCATTATGTACATATTATACCGAAGTATTTAATGTGTATTATATAACATAGTTAATTGGTTAGGAGCTGAAGCTTGAATGAGCATTTACTATCATTTAATTTTCTTAACACAATGTCGTTGTCATTTTTTTATGCTGATAGTACTAAACAAATTAGAGCCGACTGCAATTTTTCTCTCTCAACTCTCGTCCCTTTGGTTTGACGACAAAGTTTTGAGTTCCAAGGCATAATACGTTTTACATAATTTATTATGTTTCTTTATGAAGCAAAAGGATATTCCTGCCTGTCTTTGAAGTATATCAGCTTTTATAAAATACTGAGTTTAAATACGCATATTATGCTTATTATGAAAAAAAGTACGGCATGCCCGTAGTAATACCATAGTCTCGTTCTCTTTCTACTTGGATTTTACAAAATGTACGCAATGGTATTTTATTTTAAAATGTACACTTGTTACTCAAAAGATAGGACTAATTTTTACAACATAATGTACAGTGGGATGAGATAATAGAAAAAGACGAAGGCGAAGACAGAAAAAGAAGAAGCAGCGAAAGTAAATTTGCCGCCAAGTTTTTGTTGTCAAATTCTCAAGTACGCGACGGACATTACCGTACGTACACGTCGAACATGAATTTCTCCTCCTCTTAGTTGTGAAATAAAAACCTTCAAAAATCACTCAACTCGACTTTAAATACACATCCATAGAGAGAGAGAGAGATAAGACGAGTGTGTAGAGTTTTTGTAGCTTGACGGATTTTCCTTAGTATTTCACTCTGTCATATTACCTTCTACTTAAGGCAAACCAAAAACGTCAAACAATATGTTGTACATTCGCGAATAGCACCAAAGTATACATTATAAAATGTTATGGCTGGAAAAAATGTATTATAGCTTACACATGCTATGCTACACATACATAAGATGGGAAAATTTGAAAAAAATCGAGCAAAAACAAAGGGCAAAAGAACGACAGGCACACAAAAAAAAGCATTTATAGTTTTTAAATGAAATACCATTATATTTTTCTCGCCAAAAAACGTGCCTGCTACAACACATAAATAAGCATGCAGCATGCACGTAATTAGAGCACACACTGTGGTTTCATACATGCGTATCAACTTTTTTTATAATGACGTCTTTCTTTTAAATTATGAGAGTATTTCAATTTTTGAAGACGTCATTTGCCGTCTTCTGTCGTAACCAGTTACCCACAAAAAGTTTTTCGGGGATAACTTCAGGTCATTCGATATTCGATGCAAAGTTAATTCAACATTTGGCATTTGGCATGTTTGAGGAAATGCACGCTTGTAGAATATGAGAGGCAAGATGGAGGATGAAAAATGTGTTAAAAAATTGCATTAGAAAGATATTGATTTTTTCCTCTTCACCTCCAAAACAATTTAGACAAGTGATCAACTATCGTAGAAAAGGGTAACAAATTAGCACAACGAGTACTTTTTTAAGTTGCTTATGTTCCTAACAACACTTTGATAGTGATCATCACAACATAATTTCCCTTAGTTGGCCAATCCACGTGGTTCTCATCAATCATGTAAATCAAGGTCATGAACACCTTTTAGAAGAACTAGCAACCTTTTTGTACACCTAACATGGCCTAACATCTTAACATACAATATAAAGTTCATTGGTTTCACGAAAATTTCCAAAAACAATAATTACGTAAAAGACAATAAAAGTGCCCTTTCCTGTTTTATAAATACATTTAAACAAATATTAGAAGACACATATTTGAATACATACTACAATAATATAAAGTACTGATATGTTCATACGACAGGATGTAAGTTGTAAGTCATGTGCCTTTGGTGAATTTCGGACTACCACTACTTCCACGAATTCCTTGATTAATTCCTTTTGGCTGGAAAAAAGATCCATGAGGAAGTGGCAAAAAATCTCCATATTATGATCCATGATCTTGGCACTTATGCACACGTCGATGTATTATATTTTCACAGTAAAGACAAATGTGTTTAGTTTAGTTCTTGTGCCAACTTTAAAAGTTCATTTTATTATTCGTAATTTAAAGATGATGATAGAGGTTATTATTATAAAAATCAGAGAAGAAAAATGGAAGACTAGAGTAAATTATAACAACTATGGTATAATAGCATGAGTAATATTAGATATACTATACAGTAATGAAATTAAGTAAGTAAAGTAATTTCGTTCCGCTAAGGTACGCCATCAAATTAACTTATAAAAACCATACACTTTTTGTCTTTTTTCAACAGTCTCTCCGAATCAAAGTTCCAAGAAATATAGCGATGATGATTACTTGTCTTCAACTCTCACAAATGTAAGTAATTACTATTGTTATGTTTTACGTTTTTAAGTGCATACACATTACACATGATGTGTTGAGCATGAATATCATAATTTATCATAATATACATATAATATACATATTGACATATTGACCAGAAGTATCTTTGTACGCACTTGCTTATAGATTATAAATATGAAATATCACTTTTATTTATTGTTAATATTGTTTTATTATTTGTATTTTTAGGTTTGTAGGCTGCTACATCAACTTCTATCTTCTGTACACCAAAAGTAAGTACCATATTTCTTTAATCAAAGGCACATGTTTTATTCATGTAAATTTTTAAATGGGTTTAAAACACTTCCACCATCTTCACTATTCATTAATTAATTTCACTCTTTGAATCTGAAAGTGTCGTCATTCCAACTTCCTTTTAAAACGGTCTATTATATATTACAAACTGTGCAGCAAGCAACCTGTATTCACGATTAAATTATAATATGCTTTTCATCCCACATATATGCATTCTTGCATTCTTTATACAGATATCTAATTATTTATGCACAAGCACTAGAATCAGAAAACAAACCAAAAATCTATTTAAAAAACACATGAAGTAAGTACTACTCAACCACAAACTATCACAATGCAATGACAAGACGATGATAGATAAAAAATTCAATGCACAAATATGTGTAGATACATACTACATATTATACATTATACCTATACAAAATCCATAAACCTTAAAACTTAAAATGAGGTACTTAATGAGCGAACGAAAGAAAAGGTGGGTTTTATGGATTACGAAACGACTTACTTGAAGTAACTTAATCATAAGTTAATAATATAAAAACTGAAGTACTTATAACCACCCTATAACACCATACACTAGATTGATAAAATTTCTCCCAAAAGTTTTTAGTTTTTATTAAAAATTTCGAAAATTGCACTTCAAACTGAAATTTTGAATCATTTCGTCACTGCAAAATGCCAAAACCGCGCATTCTCGTCATTTGCATATTGACGGACAGAATGCATTCGAGTCAACAGCCAAGTGTAGTGAGCCATAAACCATAAACAATCATTTACATAATACATATAACATCTGCTTAAAAGAGATAATAATAGTATATTATTGGCAGATACGCTGAATTTAAAAATGCGTAAAGCACACCTATTCAATTATGCAGAAGACAGATGAAGTAACAAATATAGTAAATAGTATCATAAGTAAATGCAAATTTGGTCTTAAACGACATTTAGATTTACGATAGCGCAGATTTACATATTTTTGGAATATTTAGTATTAGTAGTAAACAATACTATATTTGCAGTAATCGCAAATAGTCGCAAACGTATGACATTGTCTGAAATCGCAAACACTTTGGAACAATATCAGTGCTGCTCAATACCAGCAGTACACATTGCAAATACATGCATTTATACACTATACATACATTCACCGTTCACTTATATTTATATTATGTATTTGAGCTATGAATTATGTATACTTATGTATGCATCATGAATCAACAATCTTTTGTAGGTTGTATTACATCACAGTATATCGACAAAAGTATTTGGTTTTGAGTAAAATCTACAACTTACCTAGTTTATAGTGGTTGTTTACCTTTGAGGAGGATTTTGGTACACTCACTAGTCGTCTGCTTAGTGTTTGCAAAATCCTCTTCAAAATTGAGAGTGAAAGAGTACAAGCAAATCGAAAGCAAAGAAAACAACAACAACAGTTAACTATTTAGTTATACTAATAATGTTTATTATTGTCATGAAACTGCAAAAAAAAAGAAAAACAAAACATGCAAGAGAATGGTGTACTGTATCATTATTATTAACTCTGGTATATATAGTGCGTACATTTTGAAGTGAACACTGTTGATTGCCTACAATACAAAAGTTAGTAATTTGATGGGATTAAAACTCCTCATGTAATATATTAACTTGGAGTTTTGAGAAAGAGATTCTCTCACTGAGAGTGAAGGGATGTAACTGAACACAAAATTGGTAAACTACGCATGATATGTGCGTAGTGTATAGTACATAAACCTTATACATGCATCTTATATAATGCATCAAGATCAAGTCATCATGCACTTACGAGTGCATTGTCATAAAACGATATAATATTGCAGCGCAGGTAATAGGTAAATACGCTGCACAATCTAAGGTTGTTAAGCCAAAGGTGAAGGATGATGGGTTGGCATAAGTAACCAACAACATTATTGTAAAATTGTTAATTCTTCTTATAGAAATGACGACGAGTTTAGTAATTTCTAGAATTTTCTTTTTTTTAAATCTTTTGGCGTTATATTATATGAGTGATCAGCATACCCGAACATATTAACTTTGTTTTTTACTTGTGTACATCTTCCAATCGACTCATTGTCGCTGCAGATTCTCTGAATTCTGTATATGTATATAATATGGAAACTTTACATGGTGTAAAGATTACCTAAGCAGATAGAGCTAATAAGCTTAATACATTCTTGGGTATACCATTATTATACATATTGAATATTGAGGGTATATTTTATTAGTTTTATTACCACAGAATATATTATACACACGAAAGTCAGCACATTTTATAGGGAACACAGATGATGTTTAGGAAAATCATGTGATAGAAATTCCTGCTTCTAAGGAATGTTTTTCTGTTGAATTCTCCCGTTTGGGTTTCTTCTGAATTTCCGATTTAAAGTAACACAGAAGATTTACTAATTATACATTTGCGTGATATTAACAGATTGTACAGTGTACAGTGCAAACACACGAGATTAGATATCGAACGAAAAATATGAGTACAATATTATAAATATGGGGATATTAGTTTACAAACTTATTATAATATTATGCAAACATAATGCTAAACTATTTAATGTAATAGTGTCCGTTAAAGCTGTGACCTCTAGACTTTATCCGGCTTTATAAGGTGAGAGAACAGAGAATGAAATCACGCAAATTTAAGTTCGTAGATACTATGTATCGTGTGTATTGTATATGCATTGTGCATGTATAATGTCCCAAAGACTGTAAATATTAAACTGCTGTGTATTAATTAAGTATGTTGGTATAAAATGTTGTATGTATGTAGTATGTATTTGCTTTACCTTCTAGTCTTACTAATTTCTGAAAAGCATTAGTTGAGATTCTACATCTGTGTCTGACGTATGTAGTTGCATAACAACACTTGACAGTGCAGTCTTATTGATTATGCGAGGAGGATAGCTTTTATGCGTTCATTTTATGCAATTATTATTATTTAATTTTTATTATGTTTTAAAGAATTAGTAAACAAAGGAGCATGTGTAATGGGTATAGTACATTGGCATTGATAATGGGGGATACTCAGAACCATAAAGTAGCGTGAGTGAGGAGCAATTTAACAGTGTTTGAAATTAAAAAATGAAACGACAAGTTCTTACAATGATACAGTGTATAGCGTGTAGCATATCCTTCTTATTGTCTTATATGGTGCATTAATATGGCCTTTGGTTGGAAATAGGAAACAAACTGTGAGAATTAAATCTGCTGCTTTTTGTGATTTCCTTCTGTTTCATTACTTACCTTCTTTATCGTCCATTTCGTACAGACATTTCTGTAGCTGCCCATCTAGCCGCAGTTGTCGTGTTGCATAAATCAAAATCATGGGAAATTTTTTTGTATAATATTAATATAGGCAAAAAATAATCAAGATAATTTTTCTGTCATTGTGCTATGAAGAGTATATTGTATCATTTACATATTAAGTTTATGTATGCAGTTGTTTCTTACTTTTGCCTCGTGAATGGTGAGAAAAACATACTTTGAAGCAAATATTCAGCGGGTGCAAAGCGATTGTAGACTGTATACCCAAATGAAACGCGATTTTTTTTAAAGTTCATCATTTCACTTTGTTTTCAAATGCAACTGAAATGTATTGAAATAAGTTGTAGAGATTCCAGCATTGACCACAACGTTTTAGAGGGTATATAGTCTACAAATTTATTATAGCAAGTACGGCAGTAGTCCACTTTCCTCATGTGACATGTAATGGTAATACATAATACAGTATAGAACACATGTAGCAATAAAGTACCTATTTTTAAATAGAAAACAAAACGTTCGGATTTAAGATGACATTGAACATTGGTTCGAATACAATTTCAATGATGTGCCCATTTAACTAGTTAACTGTCAGATTTTCACAAAAAAATTGTAATTATTATCAACAGGTATTTATTATTTATGTTTGAAATTTGAAGTACATCGTACTGAGCATGTGATATGTGATTGTTGTTTTCGGACTTTAGTTGATCAGACTTGTGCCTATTTTCTCATGTTATGCATTAGTAGGTAGACCTTTGTTTTTTGTGTACATTCACATGAACAAAATGTGTTACAATTTATGTGCAGTAAAAATGAATCATATATTTAGAAATTATTGGATATTATTATACTGTAAGAAAACTTCTCGAAAGAATCGTAGCTTTTCACACAGTATTTCTCCCTGGCATCAACATCAGCACAATCACCAAATGTATTCGTTGATGTTATGCCATTACACTCGTAGTTTACCTTTGAGAAATTGGCAGATATAGAAACGAATAAATGGAGGAAGACTTTAGTTATCCAACAATAAATTAGATCATAAAATAATAGATACTATAATCTATATTACGATATGAATTTTCAGTTTACGAACATATTAAGGACAAAAATGGGATTTGTTCTGTTTTTTGTTACAGTCTCCCAGCTCATCAACTTATATATATATATTTAAGTATGGAGTATGGACATTGGTGCATGTACATAGTAATGCAAAATTGTGGAAAACATCCTTATTTAATAGCATAGAATACACAAGAGGATAAACAACAACAAAGCCTTAACATAAATAAGAAGAGTTAAGGTCAGAACCTCTGCGATGAGAACGAAACTAAGATACAAAATTCGCACAAAACGAAAGGGAATAACAGACAAGTGAAGAAAAATCTCATTACTTTACCATCCTTCTCCATAACTATTGAACATTAAGTGCTTGTTTTGATGGCGGTAAAATGCACCATTACAATCATACAAATATTATTTACTTTGTGATAAATGAAATGATGATAAATTGTTCAGGATTTCCCTTACGGCGTATCTCAGACTTCATACATACATACATATACATATACGTGTGAAATATTCTGAGCACCACCTTCCATTATAGCTAAGATAATAATTAAGTATCATTGATACTCGTGCATTGTACACAATAGAAGGGAATAGTAACACAACCCTTCTTTTTGACCATATAAATATATATGTTGTTATATTGAATACACCTTGTGGTTTTTTTGTAATTTTTCGCTGTTCGCACTTACAAGGAACTAGCTAAAATCAGTGCTATTTGCTTGCACATAGTGCTCACTCAATTTGAAAGTGCATGAGTGACACTCAAAACATACCGTTTTAACTCCTCTAGTTTTCCTATGAATTTGCTAAAGGCAACAATGAAAAAATAATTAAAGGGTTCAAGTTTAAATACTGACGTATTACATATCATCGTGTTATTTCTTACATGTGACTAAATTTTTGCTATTTATCTTTTACAGGTAAATCTCGTGACAGCTGTAATGAAGCAGGATTCGAAGGTATTTGGATGGCATTCGGAATGTATGCCTCATACGCCGTGCTTTTCGCCAATTTCTTCTATCATTCATACTTTGGAAAATCTAAGAAGGAATAATAATGGTTCTCATCTTAACTACGCTAGTATTGGTAAATTCTAATGATAATGAACATTTTTTACTCTTAAAACCAGAAGAAACACGCATACATACTATACTAAAGAGAGGAAAGGAATAGTTTACAATTTTTTCGAATATGAAACATATAAATTTAATACACACTACAAAAAACTGTACTTCTATCCTAGCTATCTTTATAATAATCTATTTCTATAAACTTCAAACTTAAATGCTCAGCATCGAACTCACCAGCGAGTAAAGTACGGCAGTTAACGACCGAAACCTGTGCTTCGATTATTGTTCTTGTTGTACATATATAATATGCACAATGCACATACTGTGTATACTTTGGGCAATTTACACCAAAACCTCTGGTATGTATGTACTTATTTGGTATGCAAGTCGGCTCAGATATATGACAATGAGAGCAACAATGATCATCATAGTATGTAAAAATTAACAAGCTAGCTAATTGTAGCAAACAGTTCTTATATACGAGGGGTATCAAAAATGTGATGTTTGCATTTAGTTCTTCTCTCCTGTCCTACTATGTATTTATTTTTGATCTGTCCCCATCATCAAACTGTCGCTTCTTTGTCTATCGTTTTCTCATCTCTCATCCGTATATTTGTATTATGTGTAAAGTATATGTACATGGAGCAACGACGTAAAAGGTGGGATAGTTCATCGTAATCCCTTGGTCATTCTATAATACTCTCCATGGATACGATTTTCAAG
>JAQIVE010001573.1:0-24139 GCA_034698285.1 Sminthurinus bimaculatus | reverse complement strand
GGGTTTTGGCGGGAAAACGGGTTTTTATGTACATTTTGAATGGGGAGAATTTCCTGATTTCTCGGCCGTTTCCCAATTGAAGTGGATGAAACCAACGCCAAAAACTATTGAAATTTTAAGATGAGTCTAGGTATGGAGTTGGATTTGAAAGAAAATGTCTTTTTCTGCATTTTTTCATGAAAATACGAAAATGTCCGTATTTATCGTGTCGATCGATTTCCGACTTTCGGTCACACCATGACCTCCTGACCTGGTATATCGAGGACCACAATATTGTTGTTAGACTATGTTATAGAGAATAAAATTCTCTACAACATAGTTTAAGCGCAATATTCTACGACTTGAACTGGGTAAACAGGAGTAATTTGAATTGGGAGGGAAAAAAGTTCCGTATTTATAGTGTCGACACTGTAAATCAGTAAACGCTGATTTGCTTTTTATCTTTCAAACAATATTAAAATACTGAATGTACAATAACATGTAAGCATTAAGCATACATACATACACATAAAAATTATGATGGCGTATGCAAAATTCTTACTTATACATATATTATAAAATATTTACGCCTTCCACTAATTCATTTTTTCAAATACAGGCAGGCATAAGACAACGGTGAAGCTAAATTCAAGGCAGAGATGATAGAACCCTGTAGGGGAAATAAAAAAAGGAGGAAAACAAACGTGAGTGACAATGATGATGATGAATAACAAATAATCGTAACAGCACATTGTAAGTAACTTACGTAAAAATATACAATTTTAAACAAAAAAACCTATGTCAGCTGAAATGAGTTGGCAATTTGCAAGTACAAAATGGTTGCATTGCAAGTCCCAATAATAAAGTTTCAAAAAATGTGAGCATTGCGTGCAAGTTGGCTGTTAACACCTTGTTAATTTCCCCTGTACAACCTCAGACTCCTATTATACTAGATAAAAGTTAAGCATTACGAGCTCTACAATTTCCTCCCAAATCTCGTTTAAAAAGTTTTCAAAAAAATACAAGGGATATACATAATTACAGCTGCATAATCTATTGTATATAATAATAACCTGAGCAAAATTTCAGACAAAAAAGTAACATGGCAATTTGGCACTAACCGGGAAATGGAAATAGTGACTACCCAAGTTGGTTCCTGATTAAGCATTTTCCCACTTTACTTTCATTATAAGTCAGTATTCCTAATATTATGTAAGATATAAACATGAATTTAGCAAGTGAAAAGGGCGTATATAAAAGGATGAAGCTCATGCATTTGCAACTGATAAATCATCGTATCAATCTCACACCAGTATGAGTTGAATTTTCCATGTTTTATGGGTGCCCAGTTTGAGTAGACGCTATAATTCTTAGGTGCATGTATACATATTATAGGGAAGTGCGATTGCTCTCAACTCTCAAATCTTTCTGGCTGTTTTCACATTTTCCCTTAACAATCTTCGTAACCTGTTAGCAAAAGAAACCACGAGAGTTTCTCAAATCCATTCAAATGCTTATTTTTAAATAAAGAATAAAGCTATGGAGCTCTTAAACATTTCAGCAAGTCACAATTCACTACAATGTACAATCGCATACGCAAGGAGCCCGAACTTGAAGTTAACGGTGAGATATCTAGTTTTACAGTAAGACTTATTGTACATAGTCGTAAGATAGTCAAAACGGGTGCATAAAGTTTTTTAGCCACTAAAAAAATAAGCAAAAATTATCATTTTTGCTTATGGACTTTAGAATTTACATTAGTATTTGAGCAAAATATTCATCAAATGTTGTCAAAAAAGATGTAAGCAATCTGCAGACTGTATATTTTTATTTACATATTTTTGTAATTTCATCACGTCATTGTCTATCTCAGCCCTTGTCTACAGCCACACAATGTAGGCATGATATAGCACACAAAACAAGAATAGTTATGTCAGCTTGTAAGCCAATCCTTGTTTATCTTGATGAGCGTAAGGACATCCTTTGATTTGTTTAATAATAAGTCACGACTTTTCTATTTAACACGGAATTAACATGATCGAAGGCTCCTGAGTACACAGAAAAATAAATAAATGAGAGAGGGAATTCGTTTTTACACAAATAATTACCCTTCCATGATGTAATGAAAATATAATGAGAATTTCATTTCACGTCCTGAATATTTTCCATTTCACATTATTGTAATTATAATCAGCATAGAGCATAGGATGGAGATTTTGAATTGGTCCCACCTAGGTACATTTTTCATTCTAACTAGGTATATCCATTTGATTACTATCCGTGATAAAGAACAGACAGAAGTTTGTCTACTGCTAGCAGATAAGGAATCGCAATTTCCCCTTGTAAAAAACTGACTGTCGTTGAACCCAATGAATAATATGATCGAAAATTGGAACTGGATTATATTTTCCATTTACATCTAAATGAACCACATTCAAAGATAAATGAATTTGTGTAAAGCCGTTTGTAAAAATTTGGAGAACTTTTTCTGTTTCTGTTTTGCTTCAAAATGCGTTATGAACATGCGTGGTGCATACATTAACACAATCCATCCCACAGAAAGTACATTTCTGAGGCTAACTATCTGTATTTATGTGTATGGATAAAACTCTGACGCAAGCTTTATAAAAATGTCCAAGTCACATACATGTGAGTATTAATCATTAAGATTTATGTCTAATTCAGCATGCTACATACTAGCAATATGTATCGTAGTTATTGTATTGTACATTGTACTAAAACCAAAATAGCTGACACGGTTATATGACTTTGTATGGATAATGGATATGTACATACATGTTATATGTATGCTCAGAATTTTTCTGGCGTATTCTTAGCACAATGCATCTACAATGTCAGTAGATGTTTGACTGTGCGATCTTTATTAATATGCAAAGAGAAAAGATCCCGGGGCTATATTTATTTGAAACTTGCTTTTTAACGTACCTACACCTTTCATATTGATACATGCAATATATTATTATGCATCTATCTTTCTATAAAAAGCAAAGACTACATATTCTATAATATTCCCAATGTAGAAGTTTTATGCATCACACAAAATTACTAAAATGGTAATATGGTGTTTGCCATATTTAAAGAACTATATTATTATACAAACACCAAACAATATAATATAAATATGTTATGCTTCGTATTCACGCGTAGCAAAAAAAATGTGACCACAAAACAACAACTTATTCTACCTGTATATGTAAATAGAATAATCCCGACATATCCTCTTTCAATCGTTGTGTTCTATCTACCTACCGTGTGCATACAAATACCTAATACACCATAGCATTTAAGACCGACTAGAAGGAAGTATGTACATGGATGAGGATGAGACGAGAGAGCAAGTTCCATGAGACCATAGACGTGATCGTTACGCAATTTGCTAAATTGGCCAAAGGCTTTTTATTTTTTACTCTCCATGTAGAAGCCTACCATTTCAAGTTGAACATACTTTCGTACCTCTGCTATAATGTGTATTTTACATACATGTATGTAGTTCTTAACTTTTTGCTTGTCTCTCGTCCCTTTATGCTACATAATGAAATACAATGTGTATGGTGTGTAAGTGTAAATTATACCATTGATGAATACAAAAAAATAACATAGGTTTCCTTCTCAGAACATTACATAAAGATTCACCATGTACTGCAGCATCATCATCACCGTCATCACCAGAGCATATCCTCATCACCATCATCGTCTACCTTCTCAATTTTCAAGCATATAGAGGCTCACAGAGTGACAGGCAAGAAAAGCCGCCGAGGTTTATACACTATTACTATCATTATTATAGGTTTTACTTTACACATGCTCAAATTATGTAGTACAGTGCTTCCATTTAATACAAATCACAAATACAAATTGACGATTCTCCTCATTCCTTAATCCTCAGCACACACAAAACAAGCTGGGAGAGTGGGCGAGAGGTGATCTAAGAAATAAATTAACGAGGTAGGTTAATGCCTAAAAAACAAAGCCGCTCACTCATTGCTTTACTTCGTTTTTAAAGTTTAGTTTCAAAATCAGACAACGTACTACGTTACACATCATATTACATACAGGGGTACATTAAAAATAAAAGCCATCAACAAACACAGTGTAAAACTCCAGCTGAGCTAATTGTCAAAATAATAATATAGTGTGTCAAAAATAGTCAGTGTGCAAAACTGTACAAATATAGCAAACAAAGTTTTGTGCTATCAATATAATATTTAAAGTACTACCCACGAGACATACGTAGAATTTCGTGCACATAATATTTGTAAGCTCTACTTTGCATCTTCCATCTTACATGTCAAGTTTTAATACGGTGTGTATACAAAGTACAGCAGTGATACAAATATATATAAATAATCTGTATACTTCTGTCGTGCAATTGTGTGAGTTTTTAGACACACAAAAGGTGATTTATTCTAATATATATTTCAGTGTTCAGCGGATGATGCTCAAGTATTATACGTACAAGCATTATAATAACTCACAAGTTATATCCTATTGTGTATCTCCGCCGTGAGTGCCTGCACGTGTAGTATGCACTACTGAATCATGATTTAAGTTGTAAGAAAATTCTCAGGCGCCTTTATGATTACTTTAACTCAAAAAATTGAATTCTTTATAATACATATGATGTATTATACAATATTTTATAAAAATCCATTTTTATATCAGTCCCTCAAATGAATACATACACCACATGCATAAGATACAGACAGATATAAGTTATATAACATATTGTATATTTGTACGGATTTGTCTTGATTGAAAAAATCTGTATATTGTGGCTACTCCATGTACATTTCTCTCATCTACTGTGGTGGGATGGATGATGGAGTAGCCAGAAACTACAGCCATAATCTCCCTCTAATACAAGAAAATTATTACCTCGTAGGTAACAATATTTATACCGGCTTTATTTATGAGATTGGTTGTACTGATTCCTCCTCTATATATCTACATATACAAAGTTCTGCATACACGTTTTGTACATATTTTTTTGCCTATCTTCTATTAGTTCCCTTGCCTATGTATGATGCATAGAGACAGGTAGAAAAAACACGCCTTCACAGTTTCCCTCCTTTTTCAACCTGAAACTAGCAGAATGTATAGATTATCAACTTTTTAGTAAGTCGCTTACTGTGCTTGTAAGTTTATACAGGTTTATATCTATCGGATGGTGGTAGAAATTGGAAATATGTACAGCGTACAGATGCAGGTGCCTGAATGCAATAGCAGGTACATATAGCGCTATTAGTCTTAGCGAAAATTCCTCGTTAAGGAAATTTAGCGTGAATTGAATACCCCTGACGGATATCAACCAACCAACAAAAGATGTTACATACGCGTATATTTATATGCATTATACCCCCAAAAAGGTAATAATGCCTAATGTGTACTTGTCTTTTATTGGCCTTCGTCTTGGACAATTTATTTTCTCAGAAAATGAAGAAGAAAAGTATCACAAGACAATTTTGAGGAATATTAGAGAACAACAAAGTAGGGTAAAATAGAAGCAAAGAATATGTGTATTGTCTGCTTTCTATACACATAGGTAAATATAATATGTACTTAAATTCTATACACACACTGGTGTAGTTTCGGTAGTGTTTTATACTCTGATTGTCTACCTATAATTTTCCATAAAGATGCTCGCGCCAGTCTGCTCTATAGATAAAGAAGCGGTGGGAGAGGGAAAGAGAGAAAATTATTGTATTAAAATTAATTTGCAGTTATTTCTCTTCTGCACTTTGTCTACAAACACCGGTCGTTTCAACACTCCGCATTCAGAACTCTCTCGAGTACATGCATTGTATGCATACCTAATACCTATACTGTATAGGTACAGTTGGTCGTGTGAATGTGTGCAGTAACATTGTAAAAGTGTACATACATATTAGTCCCTGTGTGTGGATTACGTAAAGTTTGGCTAGATGTGGAACATTTTTTGGCTTATAAACACAGACAGACTCATTCTTCATACTGCCTCTTTTGACCAAATATACATATATAGTTTTTAAGTTAAAAAAATAAGACCGGAATGTATAGTGTAGAGAAGATACATCAAATACATTAAAGCTTCTAATGTAATATGTATTGAATATAAATATTTTTACATCATTTGGTAAGCAAAATATGTACAATGGGTGAGCCAAAGTCACGAAGATAAAAACATACCGGTTATTATTTTATTAAGTCAGTTTGCTATTCAGCTTTAATCGCATAATATATATACACATGTAGAACAAAACTGTACCTTCTGAGTCTTTATTTATGTAATAATATACACTCTACATATGAATTATTATATTCTATACACACAAAATAATAATTGAATCAAGTCTCTCATTCTATATATGTTTCTATGTATATACCAATAGAAAAAAGCAGTGTTAAAAATTCAGTGTATTCGCACACGAATATAAAAAACATGCATAGAGATGCATGAAGTAGATTCGCCCATACTCCATATAAAGCAACATAGTTTACATAGGGAATATAAATTCAATGTAAATGTAAACTCTTTCACATACATGAATATACATACATAAGTACAGTATGCACACACACTGCTGACATTCTAACTCAAAAAATCCCAAATCTTTACCCAACCGAATCAAATTGATATATATTACGTATATACATATATACTCGGAACAACAAAATTCGTACAATGCTCTAGTTAAGGGAGTTAATAGTCTCGGTGGTACACACACAAAGACACGAGTATATATAATGCATATATACATGAACAATGCACATACGTTTATGTAATATGCCTACAATTTAATATAAATAAGTATAAACAGTATCTATATAAAATGTACAAAACTTCTTTTAACTTGGATTTCCAATATACTCATCAGACTTCTCTCTTTTATGATATCCTGAATAGGAACAAATCCTGAACTCAACTCTGATGATGACGCTGGTGAACATTCATCAAACGTTCAGCGGACTACTTCCACACACAGAACTCATCACAGCTCAGCGTCAATAAGGGGCACAGGAACAACAAAGCAGGAGAGAAGAATCAAATGCAAACGGAGTGTACAACTCTGTACTATTGGTGTATGGATAGACTCATAATATTGGTTTGTATTGGCCTGACTGTACACAGATATTTGTCCGCATAAGTGTTCATAACCACAGTCAGAGTTACAGCTTACAAAATAACGACACTATAAATACTAGTATACACAGGAAATTTCCGAGTTTGAGCAGGGATACCTCGCTCAATTTGTGTTTTTAAGTGCAGTGAAGTGGCGTTTCTTCAACTATATATTTGTATGACAACATAATGGGAATATAAATTGGTGCAAAAGAAGAGGGAGAAGAAGAGAAAAAACCCCTGATATTTGCTCGCTTCACATAACTTTTGAATCAAATCATTCGTATGCTTGTACTCATAAAATAACTTGTATAAGTATACTACAGAAAATACATACATACACAATACACATAAAACTGATGGTGAGCAACGAATATCAACTTTTGTATATATTTGACAGTATTAAATCTCTGTCGCTCTTCTTCTTGGTGGAGTGAATTATACGAGTTGTAATACCTTTTCAATTTTACTACAAGTCGTAAGAGACCATCATCCAGAGCATACGTAAATGTCTGTGTTTACCATTTTACGCATGATAGACATGACATGCACATGAAAGAGTAAAGCAAGAAGGAAAATTATTATTATTACCAAGAGGAAGACGTACGAATGACGACAGGCAAGTTTCAACCGACCCCAGTTTACTCTGAAGAATATGGATTGTAGGAAGAGACTACTTCTTCAAGAATAGGATAATACGAATAAAAACTAAAACGAAGACGACGGCAACCGCAACAACAATAATAGAAAATAAAATTACTCATTCAGAATATTCAATCATTTCATAATAATAATTCAATTGTGCCATTGCTATAGCCGTGATTTAGTTAACTCCATATAAACCCATAATACTTACACTGCCTCGGATATTCCAAAAGGAACTGCTAATAGCAAATACCACTTATTTGCATCGTCATCTTTGTCAAACTTGTATGTATACTTGGTTATGCACACCCATCATAATTATGGATACAGTTCCTCATTATTTACTACTGTAACTACGTTTTCCTGTAGCGTGTTTACTAAATACTTTCAATATATAATATATGTCTATTATTAGTTATTAGTGTGTGCGGTACAATAATTGTAATCTTATAGTCAATGTATAATACTCATTTAACTTAAATAAGTATTAATGCACAAACATAATTAAAAATCGCTGTAGATGTTATGTTATACAGTTATGCATAATGACTATAAACGTTTTACAAACAGTTCCTATAGGTTGAATTTGCAAATGTAATTCTTTTTCGTCAACTTTTTCCTTCTAAACACGTGCTGGACATTGTCCTACTCTTATTTTTGTAAAATTATGTATCTTCTTCTGAGATCTGAGATACATTGTATGTAACTGTAGTGAAGATTCATGCACGTGTTCAAAGTTGTGTTGTGTGCGAAGACAAAACTATACAATAGACGTTCTGCTAAAACTACACATTATACAAGAGGTGTTTAAAAGGCAAACTAAAGGACTTGGCAACCTTCTGGTTCTTCAGTTACACTCACGTTTGTAACATAAATATATATATAGGTACATCATATTATTGTGTGTCACATTACATCATCTATTTTGTTTATAATATTACTTCAGGATATAGAGAGCACGACTTTTGGTGTTTGTGTGTGTTGTTTATATTATTTACCATTTACAGGAGAGCCACAAAACGTGTGTTTCGAGTTTCGATCTAAACTGTGAAGATTATATAATATTATTCATCTCTTTATACATTATATCAAAGTAGATATTAATATATTATATGCGTGTACGTCGAATACAAACAGCAGCATAACAACAATAATAATTATCATTTGTGCGTCCTTTTTAATAAACAATGAATATTATTTCACTCATGTGGAATTTTGCAAGTCAACTGTCGTGAAAAATGAAAAATACATGAATAAATACCCTAAAACGTGTATCACAAGCACAGAATCTTTGTGGGAAAGTTGAGAAAAAGATTTTAACTGAACGAAATGCGAATGCTTCTCATCAACTTACGAACCATTCTCGTCTGAATTTCATCCTTCATTCATTTGCTTATTTAATATAATTCTTTCCTGTGACTGTGTTCATGGAATGGTGCTAATCGTAAGTAGTAGTGCAATAATCAAACGTAAAGGAACAGAACGAATATTTTTAGCGGCTGCATCTGTCTATGTGCGTACGTACAAAAAAGGATAAAGTTCTCCAGTGACATAATAATATTATAAAGGTGCTTGATAAATAAAGCAAAAACACTATATTCTGCAAAATCTTTGTAAGAACTGAAAACTCTCCAAACTCCAGTCCAGTATTTAATAACTAAACAAACGTTTTTTTTGAGAATTTATGAAAACGACGTTTCTATATCCCTCTCTACGCTACTACAAACGAAACGAGAAGAGTGGACGAAAATAGTCTGCATTAAACATTCAAACAAAACATCAAACATATAAAGTACCATCACACCGTAATTAAACTTTAATGTAAGTTCATTCTGAATTCTAAAACAAAAAATGATGAGTGACACATATAAAAACCTGTGTACTAAATGGTATATCTGTATTTCTAAAGTAAGTATGTAATAATACTCATGCCATTTGATTTCTTTTTTTGTATAGACACCTAATTTCAGTTCAAAATGGGGTCAAATTACAAGGAAGAAAAGAAGAAAATTAAAGAGCGCTACGACGACCAACAAATACACAATAATGATGTGGATGTGGACAATGTTTTTGCAGACAACGAGGAAGAACTAAATCAACACGCGGATGACGACACTAACAATACTAGGAAATTCCTCCAATTTGAAACTGAAAATGAGTTAGATGAGAGGAGTAAAAATTTTCGAATACAAGCATACAGTAGCAAAGAAAAATGCAGTACAGTGAAAAGTGTAATACAAAGATTCGTTATCATATTTTTAATAACTACTTTAATTTGTGGAAGTGTTTTCCTGGTGAGTAAATATTTAGCAAAGAAAAGATTGAAAACATTTATTTTCGATGGAAATAATCCTCAAGCATATAGTGGGTACAATGGAACTGACATTTCCACCAATATTCTTGAAGTATTGAAAAAAGAAGTTGACGAAGCCCCCCTAGATGAGTTAGGCATACTACATTTGGTGAATGTTCAAATAAATCCTGGAGAACTACTCGACATCCTTCGCCGTTGTGTTCTTCTCAAGTCATTGACATTAGAAAACGTGAAAATAAACGGAGAATTCAACGATACAGTGAATTTACCTTCACTTGAAGATTTCATTTATCACGAAGCTCCAGACGAAAAGTATACAATGACAGAAAGGCGATTAAAATCAATTATTTTTTTTCGCCAAGAAGTACAAGAAGGTGTTGAGAAGGAGCAAAAGCAATCATCACCATCAAATTCAGACACAGACGTTGATTTAGCAAAAATCTGGACTCTGCATATTAACATTAATATTACCCATGAAGGATATACACTTTTACTTGTGGATCATACAACGGGATCTTTAGTTCTACCCTGGCTGACATATTTAAAGAGGGATGAAATAATTGAAAATGCTGGAAAGGATTTAAAAAGATTATCGTAAGGAAATATTAATATGTATTTTCATCTTTTATCAAGTTCTATAACATTGTGTCACTGGAGAAAGTTGTCCTTTGATATGTATGTAATGTATTCAAAATAATGTAACCACTAAATTTTTATTCTTTTCAGTTGCAATCGCTTGACTCTCTCCATTGATTCTCTTCCTACAAAACTCACCCATTTGACACTTCGAGATGTAAAGCTCATAGGTGGAGATTATACAGATTTATTTAGAAAATTGTCAAGACTCGTGGACATCCGAATCTCTGCTAGTGAACCAACTACATTGGATATTGGGGAATTAGGAAGAAAAACCTTGCGAAATTTAGCCCTATCAAAATTCTCACTTTTCAATTCAAAGGCTAGTAGTAGTGGTGGTAGTAGTAAAAAATGGAAAATTAAACTTGATAGCCTCAGCTTGATTCATTCGACACTTTCCAGCCATGTCCTTCAAGATTTTCCAGACCTTCTCCAAGCCAAACAAGTGGCCATTCATGATTATAATATTATAGGCAGTCTGGATGAGAATGAGAATGATGACAACGAAGACGAAAATGAAAATAAATCTGTTGATTTGAATGAATTGCTATTGAGGAAACTCACAAAGACTCAAACTGATAAAATTTTCATGTACAAATATAAAGGAATAATAAATGCAACTACTTTGACCTCAATAAAAAGTTGGCTTGGAGGAAAACTGGAATATGACCTTGTCGATGATTCTACAAATAGTTTTGTTCTAGAAAAAACTCAAAATGATCACTGGAACTTCCGAAGTTTATCATGGGAAGAATGGGCATTATTCAAACATTCAATTCTTGGTCTGGACTCTTTATGGATATATAATAAAAAATATTAAATCTATATAATCTATATGTTATAAGATCAAGACCGTTATTGTTATAACTTTCTGTTGACGTAATCGATAATCGATATGTATTAGTCAATGAACTTCGATTCCTACTATAATGTATTATACAAAATGTATACGCAAATATCCTTCTATATGTACAACATTACCAATGTAATAATATTATTATTATGATGTATTTAAGTAATATACCACATACCACATAATATTACGATGTATTATGCATTATATTGTACTGTTATACTGTAGAATGATATCAAATTATAAGTAACTACTTACTGATATAAGATATAAGTAACAAAACAAAAATAAACATTGCGGTAAATAAAAATGAAATGTCAATCTTCATTATAATTTATTGAAAGTAAAAAGTAAGCGACCTGATGAAATTGTGTAGTTAGTTGACTATGTACTATGTACTGTTTTTTTCATGTTTATCACCGATTCTGTGTCTGTTCATTTCAACATATTTCGTTTGCATATTTCATATTTACAGTGTAATCTGTAAATAATGGTAATTAGGTACTTAAATAGAAAATAGAAATAAACAATGGACAAAAAAAATCTTCAAAAAACGTACCTTAAATCGAATCATCGAACATTTCAAGGGCCCAACTGCGATCCTTGCCAGTTGTGGAAATCTTTTCCCTCCAGTCAGAACAAGGAGCACGTTTCGACAAGTTCTATCCAGCACAAAGCACAATCAAACAATCAAACATAGCCAATACACACGAATCATAATCGTTTTGTCTCATACACATAATATTATTATTAAGTAGTATTAAGTGTCTACTTAGTTTGGTCATATGTTCATACTAACTCGTATTCATATAACCCGTTAAAAAAGTTAATTAATCGTTAGACAATAATATTATTATACTTATACTTTATACTACTATCAGTCAATCATTTGACCTTTGATAGTTCTCTGTTCTCTCAAACTTGCAGTATTTGCGATTAGATACTTCCTTGCAAAATTCACAGATATTCAATAAAAAACACGGTGAGTAAAGTATTAAGTATTAAGTATGTATTAAATATTATTTAGTTATTATTTTTTTAATACTTATTTCCTTTTCCTAAGTGCTTTGTTGTTTTAGTTCAGAAAACGCTTAAAGCTTAGGATTTAGGATCGAGAATCGAGACACATTTTTTAAAGGATTTATTATTTTATTATTTATAGTATAGATACAAGTACACATTTATTTTTTCAAAAAAAGCATAATAAATATAGAGAGCACAAGTTATTTCCACTAATCACTAATAAATCCCCGAGGTATTTAATGTGCATTTGAATTACATTGAATACTTACGCATTTCTCCATAAAATCTGGCTAGGGCTGATGTAAATAAGTATAATATCAAATATGTACGACGTTGTTCAAAGTTCAAGGCCTCTGATACTTGCAAAGGCGTTTTGCAATTGTTGCGCATTGACATGCGCGTACATACGAAATCTTGTACAATTTGGAAATTCACGTTTTTACGGTGTATATTTACTTTTTTAGTGTCTCGAAGTAGTATTGTTTTCAACATTTAACACTTTAAAGTTCTTTAGTTCGAATCGGACAACTACTGTCATTGATCATTTATATAAAAGAGTTGAAAAAAAAATTATTTGATTTCAGAGATATATCCTACTAAGTACCTACATTAACAATTAACATCGTACATCGTGATTCGTGATTGATCATGGACCATATTTCGTATTCTAACTCGGACGACGACACTCAAATTTTGGGTCAGCCGGCTGTTTCCCCATGTCGAACTATTCGGAACTGGACTCCTACAGAGGTAATTCTTCTATCGTATACTTTCAAACTAATAATACATTTATTAAAAATAAATCGATACTTATAAATCAATACATTTTATCTATACACCTTGTTATTGTACGCAACTATTTGACGTTTGTGCATTTATGTTATGGTGTTGCTACTTCCTACTTCCTACCCCCAACCAAACCTCCTCTGCATCCTGTAACCTCTATATATTGTAGGTATAATGTAGCAGTAGTAATTACTGTATAGTTATATGTATTTAGAGTTTAGGATATTATATTATTCGTTTTTTATGCTACACAATGCAAATTTCTAATTGGCCTGTCTTTCTCATTTTACGCCGTAGCCCCGTCCGAAGAAAAAGTTTATCTACAAACCTCGTGTTAAAGAGGATGACGAGGAGGATGAAGGGAATAAGAATGAGGATGAAGTGGATGAGAATGAACATGAAAATGAGGATGAAGTGGATGAGAATGAACATGAAAATGAGGATGAAGGGAATGAGAATGAACATGGAAATGAGGATGAAGTGGATGAGAATGAACATGAAAATGAGGATGAAGATGGTGACAATGAGTGGTACAATGACACAACTGAACAAGCAGAATCAGATTCCGATTCTCATCCACCACCACCTAAAAAAAGGGCAATTCAGCGGAAGATTGGTTTTAATGTTACGAAAAAGGGCTCTGGGAAAAGAGGGGTAAATCTGTCAAAATACTTTTATTTTCCCCTTTAAACCTAAAATTATATTCGTCATATTCTTAGTTGTGTATGCAATATTAGTGATCAGAGAAATGAGAAATATATCGTCCCTAGAATTTGTGTAATGGAATGATGTGAATGATACCTATCTAATGTATAGGTAAGTTACTCATAGAATTTTAGCACTACAACTGCTGAGAGGTCAATGTTCTCGGGAAAGTAGGGATAAACAAATAGCGTTTGTCGTACTTTAGATTTTGAAATTCCAAACCGTCTTGGCTATTTTCTATAAACTATAAACATTTTATAACATTATTACTCATTACCGTTTTGAATTTTTTTTTATTTTAGAAAAGGCTGACTGAGGAGGAGAGGCTGCTAAAACTAAAAATGAAAGTGGAAGAAAGGCTTAGAAAACAATTGCAGGTTTGGACCTTAAAATGTTTTTGTTGTTGTGTCTTTATTTTAATGGTTTTATTCGTTTACATAATACAGTGTATTGTTTCAAACTGTTATTACAATTTCGTTTTTCTTTTCCTTGATTTATAGCTAAAGAAAGCTAACGACGAGAGAAAGAAACAACAAGATGAAGAAAAGCGCAGGAAGAAAGCGGAGAGAGCACGGGAGAAAAAACTAAAGGTAATTATAGCTGTATATTATTTTGTATACATTTAGGGTTCAAACAACAAGCATCATAAAAGTCGGTTTGGGGCATAAAATGCTCCATGTCACGTATTATTGTAACCGCGTTAATTGGTAAGGGGAGTTAACAGCTAGGATAGTAAGAATTTGTTTTCAAAAACTATTGCCAACTGCAGAGGTCAACAATTTTATATTTTTATAAATATACATATAACTTTCTCAAAGTTTCTTTGTACCTATATTTAAAGAAGAATTTCGTGACACAGTTTTTCGTAGCTCGCTAAAAATGAAATTTATTTTGCATCAACCTTTGCATTTTTCTTAAAAATAGTTCTTTCATCAAGCATTAATTCCCTTTACCAAGCTTACAGCCTACAGGATACCCTGCAAATGTTATTGGTTAAAGATGACCAACATTACGAACAGTCATTTACAAAGTTGTCTGTAGAGCCTCAATGTTAACGATTTATAATTATTTATACATTTTGTACCAAAATTTACACTATATTTTTACGTTATAGTAACTTAACATGCGCATTGTACATATTTTGTAAACGTACTGCATGGTGAAATATAGGTTGCTTTTAAAACTAATTTTTCTCTGAAAATGCAGGATGAGAAACGTGAAGCCGAGCGATTAGCAAAGGAAAGTGATCCAAAATTTATTGAACGGAAGCAAAAGGAGGAGGCGAATAAAGCCAAGAAGCTACGAATGAAACAAGAAGATGAGCAGTCGCGAAATGCAATCAAAAAATTTTTGGTGAAAGTTGAACCTAAAGAACCGAAACTATATAAACCTCAGTCAAAATGAATACATACCTTTTTTGTGTCAATATTATTTTTCGTAGTATTTATCGCTTATTTATTGTCAAACTACATTTTACAAGTTGCGTATTCGTAGTATAATAGATCATAAATCATAACAGGTATTTACGTATTACGTACTATACTTACTCGATAACATTTTTCATTTTTAAATCATTTTTCAAGGCTGATGTAAGAAATATTATATTAAGGAACTACTTAAAATGTTTAATATTTAGACACATAGACACATGCAGTTTACATGTTGTTACTTATGATATGTATATATATTATTTATATAATTAGATACTTCTTATTTTTCCATTTTTCCATGCATAATCATTTGTGTCTAGTTCATTAAATATTGCAGTATATATTATTTAATAAGTATAAGACAGTATAAACAAGAAGTTAGTTGACAATAAGATTAAGGGACTCTTCAATCTTCGTGTACTAAAATCACGACTTCCTTGAGTGTCCACTACATCCAGTATACTTACATTGTAAGTAGTTTGGTACTTTATTTCATATTTAATTAATTAATTTCATGTTATATTGAAACGTTTTGTTAGTTTAGAGTTTATTCGTATAATAAATTATGTTATTTGTCTCCAATAAAACGCACATGTATTTATTCTACATCATATATCACAGTCTATCAATTAAGACTTAATTATCATTATATAAAGACTGTGCATATATTATCATACATTGAATTTCTGACATTTTAGTACAACATAGTTCATAGTGCTGTTCTATTAAAAATTAAAAGTTCTCTTTTAAAGCTTTCCATAAAACGTTGTTAAAAAGCATCATCACATCAAAGATGAAAGATACTTTATGCTTCATGTGGCGGAAAGAAAAAAAATTCAAGTCGAAAGTCCAATCCAACCAAAGTGCAGTGTGCAGCACATTTTTGGAGATATACATAAAAATAATAATAAAGTTTTATAAGAGTTTCAAGTTTTAAATGTCTCGTTCAGGTATTTGTTTTTATAGGGCAAAGTAAATAAGTAAGGTATTTAAAATGTTAAAGACGGTCAAAGGGATATTTTCGTATTTTTTTGCGTTATTTTACTCATCTATTGTCATATGCTTGAGTTTATTCGTACTTCTATTTCGGTCTATAATTTATCCGGGCAATGGGGATGATAGTTTTGAAGCGGAATGCGAAACACCAAAAAAACGGAAGAAGAATGTCATCAAAATATATTATGGATCTCAAACAGGGACAGCTAAGGTATTTTTAATGAATAATTTCATTTACATCATGTTAACATGTTGTAGCTAGATAGTAACTTTTACTATTAGTAATAAGTAATAATATCATTACGGAAATACTATGAGTACAGTAATCAAGTATAAACGCTTATTTCTTTCAGACTCTTGCTGAAACATTATTCAAAGACTTACTGTCATTATCTACACTTGATACTGTCCCTACTCCACCAAAATGTGTTTCAACGTTAGAAGTAGAAACCTTGGCGGAATTCCCATATAATTTGGATAAACGAAACACCAACTTGATTTACGCGTATGTTTTTTTACATATTATTATATATAGTTTATCTAACAATTTGTCATAATCATTGTAGACTTATTATGCCAGAATTCTTACAGATATTATATCCTTATCGTCGAATATGTAGTTTGAGAATCAAAAGGGTTGCAGAAATATTACAATGATTTTTATGAATACATCTTTTAGATTTATCATCTCAACATATACTGATGGTTCACCTCCAGAAAAAGCTGAGTGGTTTTGTAAATCCATGGAAGGTTGGTAATTTAATATGTAGCAAAGATATAATTTAAGTATATGCTATATCCATGTTGTAGGATTGCTGTCCGACTCCAGATATTTTATTTTACATTATTTGAACATGATGGATGATGAACATGTATTATACTTGTTTTAATGTGCGTAACATATAGATTTGAAAAATGACTTCCGAGTACCTCGTACATATTTGCAAGATATTAAATTCACTGTATTTGGATTGGGGAATTCTGGATACAAAGAGAATTTCAATGTTGTAAGTTGGAAGATTTTATGCCAATTAAACTGAATACTACTACTGGAAATAATACAACGTATAGGTACAGTTGGAAATTGGAAATGATCTATTACTAATCACCCCATAATTTACAGGTGGCTACAGCATTGTATAGAAACCTTAACGTGCTGGGTGCTACTCCTATGTTGGACCTGTGTCTTGGTGATGAAAATACTGCAACAAGTAAACATGGGAGCCTCTTCTCAGATTTTGGTACATCTAATCTTATCAATATCTACTTTTAGTGTAAAAAGTATTTCCGTCAGCTATAAATGATAAATGTCAAATGTTATTGGTTCTAGCCCTCAAAATACCCGTGTTTCACATTTTATATAATGTGAAATTATGGTAGATAAAATGGGAACACATAGGCAGAAATAAATTGTTACAAATGGGTTTATTGCAAAAACAAATGTGCGAAACAGGCACTAATGCTAGATACAATGTATGTGTACTAATTAGTTTTATGTTTAATTTTGTACATAATATAATGCAATGTAATTTTGTTTGTTTTACATTTTAACATTAGACAAATATAAAAGTGAATTTCTCACAAACATCGTTTTACAAGATGAAATCCATCATCACGGCCCCTTAGTTGCCAATACTAAGCAACGAACTATTGCTACTACTGGGTCACTACCAGTATCAAATGGACATGTACCCAGTACACAAGTAAATGAAGTCGATGATGATGATGATGTTGATGAACTTGTGGAATCATCTTCGGAGGATGAAGGTGGCGATGAAGGAAAAGAGAATTTGCAAGGAAGTTGTTCTTCGAAATCTCCCGTCGTATTAACTGCCAAAAGTTCCACGAAAACAAATGGCCTAGTGGATTTAGAAGATATTGGTACAGTTATGACAACTGCCAGAAAAAAGAATGCGCAGGAGCAAATTGAAAGAAAGAATGGAATTTTAAGAGACATGGTCAATCCGGAAATGAGACAGATTTTAACTAAGCAGGGTTATAAAATCATTGGGTCACATTCAGGTAAGTTTTTCGTTTTTCTATTACGCATAATATGTAAAACATACATCATATTATTTCAAAAGCAGTATGTCAAAAATTACTAACTATTACATATTACTGATGTTCTCTCCTTATATAAAAAAGGTGTAAAGTTATGCCGATGGACCAAATCGATGCTACGGGGCCGAGGTGGTTGCTACAAACATTCATTTTATGGCATACAATCACATCAATGCATGGAGGTCAGTTTAACGCTAAAATATGCTTACTGTTGTAGAATTTTTTTGTAAAAGTTTTAGTGTTTTATGTTATCATTGCAAACAGGTCTAAAAAGAAACGTAGTAAAAAAAATAACCTTTTTTTATTACAACAGGCTACACCTTCTCTTGCATGTGCCAACAAATGTGTCTTCTGCTGGAGGTTAATACTAAGACATTCATTTTTATTTTTTACTGAGGTGGTATTTACATAATAATTATGTATATCTATTCTGATACTTTGATGCTAAAATGGCTAATGATTGAAAAATTCATTGTTTATTCACCTGCTATAATGTAGACACAATTCTCATCCTGTTGGGACAGAATGGAAATGGCAGATGGATGACCCAGAAAAAATTGTTCGTGAAGCTTTAGAAAACCATTACAAAATGATCAAAGAATTCACAGGCGTGCCCGGTGTTACTAAAGAGAGGATTGAAGAAGGACTAAGGGCTCGTCACTGTGCGCTGAGTTTAGTTGGAGAGCCGATAATGTATCCTGAAATTAACAAGTTCATTAAGCTCCTTCACAATGAGAAAATCTCGACGTTCCTTGTGACTAATGCACAATTCCCCGATGCAATTATAAATTTAACTCCAGTCACACAGTTGTATGTTAGTGTAGATGCATCCACAAAGGAAAGTTTGAAGAAAATTGATCGTCCCTTGTTTCGTGATTTTTGGGAAAGATTTCTAGATTCGTTAACTGCACTCCGTGACAAGGTACGATCTATTCAGTAAATTCATTATACAATTAAGTTGGTACTTATAAAATATACATGAACCGGTCATTTTGAACTTAAAAATACAATTATTACCATGCTATTATTATTATTATTATTTCAGGGTCAGCGAACTGTCTATCGTCTTACACTTGTAAAATCTTGGAATGTTGAAGAGCTTGAGAGCTATGCAAAATTAGTTGGTCTCGGCACTCCGGATTTTATTGAAATTAAGGTGAAAAAGAGCATTACTTTCAATTGACTAACTATGATGCATTCGACTCGAGTAACAATAATAATTATTGTTTTTTTTTTCATATTATTATAGGGCGTTACATACTGTGGAACTTCAAAAGCCAACAAATTAACAATGGAGAATGTGCCTTGGCATGAAGAAGTCGTCCATTTTAGTCAAAAATTATGTGACCTTCTAGATGATTATGAAATTTCCTGTGAACATGAACACTCTAATTGCATTCTATTAGCTCATAAGAAGGTAATTTTTAACATTAAACGGAATTTTAATGCTAAGAAACCGATAAATGCATTAAGGGTCTGCCGCCAACTTTTTAAATACGGTTTGTGACTTGTAAGCCTGCTATACGTTTTAAAGGGAGTGAATAACTAGCAGGGTTAGCAGGGAAGCTATTGTCTTGCAAGTCATAAAGTGTTTATATAGTTGTCGGTTTTCTTTGAAATTGAAGACCCAAATTGTCCATTAAAAAATAATTTAAAAGATTATTAATTTATTACATACTTTTAATTTTTAATGACAACATAGTTCAAAATTGATGGAGAATTCCACACATGGATTGATTACGAGAAATTTCATGCGTTAATGAAGAAATATTATGATACTAATGGTGCTTCAAGCTTTACTGCCTTGGTAAGCAATATTTGGGTCTAAGTTTGACATAATGTATAATATACAAATTTAAGTTGAATTGCGTGTCTTAAAGGATGATAACTATAAGACTTTAAGCTAACTCACTCTTTTTTCAATGTAAATAGGATTATACAATGAAAACCCCTTCGTGGGCAGTTTTTGGAGCAACAGAAGCCGGGTTTGACCCAGCAGAAACTCGTTGGAGAAGAAAAACTAACAAAGATATTTCTGGATGCTAGCAGTTCAGTTGTGTACACAAGGGTACAAACAGTTACCTTTTTGTACAATAAGTTGCTATGTATAAATGTAAGAATAATATAAGAATAATGCTGTCTACCTATTTAATGAATTTTATATAGACTTAAAGTTTCCATTACGTTTTAAGTTTTAATAATACAATAATATCTTCTAATACAAACGTAGAAATGCCCTATAATGCAATACATTATACTACACTTTATACATATTTATGTAATTGAGACAACCCGAACTATTCAGACTTTACGGATGAATAGCAAAATACCGAAGGAACTTTTTTGAACTGTTTTCGCTTTGGAAACATGATCATTTAAATTGTCTTGTTTCTTGTTTCTATACAGTTTATTTTCTGTATAATATTTCATGTATACAAAAAATATTTTCTGTCTTGCTCATGTCTCATGTCCCTCAGTTAACCTTGTATCCCTTGTTTTCTTCTGTATTATTACCACGTCAGTCCCTCAATACCAGTAACGTATCTTTAATTACTCTAAAGCTTTAGAGTAATTGTCGGTTTTAGTGAATTACAGGAAACTTGCTATACATGAAATTTTCATTGTAACATTACATTCTATATTCCATCGAGGTTTTTGTAACACTATAATTATACCCTTCAAAATTAGACTTTGTAGGCCAAAAATATGCCTACAAAAGTACATATAAAAACGGATAGTAAGTACATAGTAAGTAAATATATTATGTTTTATAGTTATGTAATGTATTTTCTTCAAAACTAAATTATTTACATTATAGTTTGCCCTAATTTTGATGAGTTGTAACTCCAGTTTAAAGACTGTTACAATATTACAATAATATTATTGTTATACAATTGTAATACATTATGTTATGTATTTGTAATAATTTAAAATGAAACTAATAATTAACTAGTGTTAGTTCTTTTAAAAAATAAAAAAAAGTGATTGAGCTTCAATCATTGGTGAAGAGAATGAAAGTTTGCAAAAAGTAAACTGGAGTACATTTTAGGCAAAAAACCAATCCATAGCATTACCTTTTTAAACTATACATACACAGCAACAATTTATTATTGGTACATACTGCAGCGATCATCCAACTATAACGTATAATTGTTAGTACAGTTAGTACACTAAACTTCGAGAAGACATATTATTATTATAAACGTTATTGTACTAAAACAAACCGCATTATATGCAATTTACTTTTATTTGCTAAATAATAATGATTTCGCAATTTGAAACGAAGTCTAAAGGCTGAGCTCGCTTTATATTGTGTGGGAAGCTCAAGAAATTTTTATCATCGGCACGAGCTGAACTGGGAACTGGGAAATGAGTGTGAGTGAACTGTATAATATAAAGTTATAAGGAAATGTAGAGTGACAGATTGTGTTGACCCTTTTATTTCTCAGGCATTTCACAAGTCTCAAGAATATAAGAGAGATTATAAAATATTTATTAAAGTATTAAAGTAGTTTTGTTGTCAAAGTCAATTATTTATCATAGGAATTATATTGCAGTGCAATTTTTTGCACACATAAACATTTATCAGTATGGATAAGTGTGAACAATTAATTAAGAAAAAATTACCACAGATTAATGACGATATATACTCGTATGTCGAAAGTAAGTGTGTATACAAATCATTTTCACCGTTATTTCATTATTTTAATTACTTCTACTTTAGGCTTTCATATATTATGTATATTACCATTATAATCCTAACCAAATCTATTTACCTTCAAATAATGTCTTTCTGATCTCTGATCCATTTAGTTTTATTTGAACCCTAATCGACACTTTTTAGTCAGTAGTATAATTTATGTAATATTATAGTGACGGCCGTACGTCCTATTTATCTGGTAGTATAATATATAAACGTACTACTAACTTGATTATTTAATTACTTCTAGGCGTTTTGACTGTGTCAAAAGATGACTTTGAGAGTCCAGAGGAAATATTCGATGCATTAGGAGAAGTCTTACTGGAAGTCAGTGACGATGATACAACGGAGGATGACATTAGGTAACAATGAAGGAAATTTTTGTATAATTTGTATTCCTTAAGTCCACATTATAATACAAGTGATAACTAGATGCGTATCAAATATATCTATATTTCAATGTATTTATAAAGTTTATAAACGCGCATTAATATTTGACTCTGTTTTGTGTTTGTATCTTGATTTTTTGCAGAGACATATGTAATGAATTATGGGAGTTTTTAGGATTGAAAATAAATTCCAATAAAAATGGGATTCGGCAACTAAATGCACCTGTTCAAATGTCCAGTTTCTTAGAAAACACGGAATCCTCAGATACCTCATCCATGTGGTTAACCACTAGAGATGACGGACTGCGTCAAGTTGATCAAAAGTGAGAATGACGTTTTAGAAGAAAGAGACGAATTACAATTAGTACAATATGAGTTGAGAGTTTTTCAAATTGTGTTACTGCATCATGCTATTTACAAATTAAAATGAGTGTATTATACTAATAAGTGAAAGTCTTTTGTGTATTACTTTTTGTTTTTAAAGGAAGCTTCAGAAAGCAGAAGCTAAAATTCAGCAAAAGCAAGAAAAACGTCTTGCCGATAGTTTTAAACCTCCAGTTGCTGCAACACTTCAAGAGTGTCAAGCTAGCGCTGCTCAAGTTTTCTCTAAAAAAGAAAGTAAATTAGAAAGTAAAGGAACTGCGGCTGGTCGAATGCAAGACATTAAGATTGAAAACTTTGATGTAGCCTTCGGAGAAAAGTAAATAAGATTCCTGAGATTGATTATTTTTATGAAAATATGTTTTTCTTTCATCGTAATGTACCTTATGTGATGGTTATTTTTTTCTCGATTTTTCCTAGGGTCCTCATCCAAGGCGCAAGTATAACTTTGGCATATGGTCGCCGCTATGGTAAAGAAATATGAGCCTTTTACATATAGTTTGTAATAAGTATAACCTACATGTAACCGTTTTTTCATAGTTTAATGTGCATTGTTTATACTATGTTTTATAGGTCTTTGTGGTAAAAATGGGTTGGGGAAAACAACACTTTTGAAAATGTTGGCTACGTAAGTGAAAATTTAACTTATAATATAGTATCTATCACATTCTAAATAGCACTCAAAATCATTATGTATTGAGTTTGTATGTTTGTATTTAATATACTCCTATGGAAGTCTGAGATGTTTTTAACTTGTGTAAATTATTTTTCCATGTGTCAAAATAAACAAATTAGGAAGCAACTAAAAATTCCTCCTGGTATTACAATACTACACGTTGAACAAGAAGTTGTCGGAGATGATACTATAGCATTAGATTCGGTACTAGAAGCTGATGTTTTACGTAACCATTTATTAGCCGAAGAAAAGCGGCTAACAGCTTTAAGCACACCGGAAGCTACTACAGAGTTAGCTGAAGTATATGCTCAGTTATCAGCAATTGAAGCAGACAAAGCTCCTGCAGTGGCCAGTGTAATCCTAGCTGGTTTAGGATTCAGTTCCGACGCTCAAAAAAGAGCGACAAGGACATTTAGTGGAGGTTGGAGAATGAGGTAAAGTATTA
>JAQIVE010001572.1:0-24143 GCA_034698285.1 Sminthurinus bimaculatus | reverse complement strand
TATTGGCACACATTCTTCATTTTGTATATCTCTACTTTCTGAATGTTTCGCTCTCTCTCTCTCTCTCTCTCTCTCTCCTCTGTTTGTTTGTCCATACTCCATCCATGCTCATGATGATGGAGAGAGACAGACATAAGCGGCGAAAATAAATATCAAGAACATCAAATTGAATTGCCTTTACGTACTCTCCAATAATTGTCTAACTAAACAATAGTGAGAAAACGTCGGGCTGTTGTATACGATAAAACATGTGCAGACAATGATTGAATTTCTCACGGATTCTCCAGCAGAAGTATGCCACACAGTGAAAAAAGTACCAAAATTCAGCACAATATGCAATCTACTCTCGAGCATTGAAGACGAGAGTGTAAATCAATTTGTAAAACACTTTTCTCTACCTCTTATGTATGTACATATGTATGTGTAAAATACAACGTACATAGTACATACATATAATATCATTGCAAAGGATAACATGAAAATTTGAGCAGAAATCATACTGTGGAAATTTTAAACCTGCCACATGCAGCAGGTTTAATATGTATATTTATGCAAACCCGTGCTGTAATCACAAAGTAATAATAATATTTGATTAGGATTTATTCTGATTTATTAAACACATTATTTGGGATTTACTGGTTAAGCTCCTCTATTATGAGTACAGTTATGTGCAACATGTTTGTTTGATACATATTCGAGATTTGAGTATCTTTGATTTTTCAGTTGAAAGGTGGTTTTTCAAATATGTACTTGAATTTAACAATTACATTTACATTTGTTAGCAAATACATTTGCGATTTTCTCTTGTCATATAATATATAATATGTATGTACGTATGCATTTAACAAGATAAATATAGAAAAGTGTGTCCACAATTCAATTACTCTATCTACAAGGGAACAACAGATGGAAAAAGTTCTCAGTATTTAAATTCTTGTAAAAACTTCCTCCTGTAACCTCACCAGTACCAAAATTCAGCAATACGTATCACTGTTGTATTCTACGATAATAAATAATAATATTTGATATTATATTGTGTAGAAGAAAAAACATGTTTACACAAAAGTACAAGGTGTAAGTACACAAAGTTTCAAGTGTCGTTTTTGTCCAAAGATTGTCTTTGCTCGTCATTTTTGCATGATGTACTGGTATGTACGGCTGTTTGCTCAAAACATTATGTAAGTATTATAAATAATATGCATATAGGAAATCAGTGGTGGTCCAACCAGCGTGATAAGAATATGCATACATATAGGAGGCGACATAAAAAAATCCTAGTCATTGTCGTCGTCCAGCGTCAATATCAGCAACATCGTGCATGCATCCGATATGTATTGCTACACTGGCCTGCAAACATCTGTCCTGTGTAAATAATTTTAATCCGCGCCACAATTTGTCTACAAAAAAAAACGAAACATATTACATACTTATTATTGTGACTATGTATTATCATATAGATTTATTCAAATTATATATTATGTACTATACATATAATCTGTCCTCTGTCCATTTTTTACACAATGTACAATGTACGTACTACATACATTTGCATATGATTTTTGAAGAAAAACATAAAAGTTACTATTATTTGCCAACTTTCTTTCATTCTTCGGATTGGTAGTTATGATTCATGATTATTTCGTATTTTTTTTCGCTTTCGTCTATTTTGAAGTATTATTGAAAATTTTGGGCTTGTTATAATATTATGACTGCTTTTATTTGCATTTAATATTGTGATAGATGATTCCGAGGTTGCTCAGGGACTACTTTAGCTGCTTTGATCAATTCCAGAGTCTGCATAAATCCATCAAACTTTTATAGAGTAATCAATTTTGTTTTGTTGATATTTTTTACTTCACACTAGAGATCAATTTGTTTTTTAAAGGGGAATTGCCCACACGATTCTAAAATTGAAACAGCATATACGTACGAAAGTTTTTCCTTTATAAAAAGTTTAAAGTTTTACCCCCTTTCCCATAAAATGGAAGGGTTTAAATCATTTTCAATCTTTTTCAATACACATTTCTCTACTTTTTTGGTCATTTTTGTTTTTCTAATCTAACGGAATGTTTTGGAGGGACCCCATTCATCATTGGCATTACGGTACGATAACTTACCACGGGTATTATGAAGCGCATGGTGCGAGTACTTTTTTATTTGATTCATTTGAATAATTTATTCAGAAATATGTACGTAGCTAAATGTGCAGCTTTTCTTTCAAAACATTTGCGGATACTGACTTATGACTTCCATCGTGTGCAGATACAAAGAAAGGAGACAAAAAGGCACATGCAAAGAACAAGTTGTGAAGGTGTTTTTGAAATATGGTAGATGCGATCTGTTTGTTCAAAACAAAAATTAAAGCATTGGTGTAAAAAGTACAAAGCATATGGGTGTCTTTATCTGGGATAGATGCACGGAAAGAAGCGAATGAGGAACTGAGACTGGAGATGTGATGCGATGCGATGGAGGGTGTCTGCCGGTGAAATAGAGACGTATTGTTGTTATTATTATAATGTGCATACTAGTTTTACAAGTTGTTCGTGTGCCGGCTGAAACGAGAAACGACCAGAGAATAAAAATAAGAAATGAAGAAGGAGAAAATGTTCCTCATGATGATTATGATGATAGGTGACTCGTATCTTGTCTTGACTGAGAGAGCGGGTGGCGTAATAATTCAGTAGCTGGTAACAAGAGAAAGTAACAGGATGACAATGAGGATGACTTTAAAATGTAGCGAGTCAAAAATCCTTATGTCATGTCATGTGTGTTCTAGCCTAACTTGCTCTCATGCTCTCCCTTTGGACATGACAACACATACATATAGATATATGTGTATGTATCAATATTTTTTCCTACTGCTTTTTTGAATTTAGCATCAAGAGACTCTCAGTCTACAAAACATACGAAAATAAACTTTAATTTTTCTACAATGTTAACAGTTAAAGTATTTCAGTTATGGCGTTATTTATATATAATTGTTATGTTATGTTGTTTGTTGTTATAATTGTATAATTGTAATTGAGCGTTGTACAATTCCTGACGTTACGCAATGACGGGAAAACGTTTTGCGGAAATGTGCAATGTAGTCTATGTGTAGAGAATATAGTGTAGGGTTTTGGCGGAATTTGGAATGTTATCTAAGTACCAGGAATTTTCGAGTAAAATTTATCTTTTGAAATAGCTTCTCTAAGTTTTTAGTTTTTAAATGCCTCAGATTTTTGTACACTCGTCTTTCTTTCTCTCTCTCTCTCTCTTTCTCGCTCTCTTGACCGTTGCTCGCGCAAAACAATTATTTTTCAAAAGAAGGTGTATTAGTCATCACATTTTTTTCCCTTCCTATCCCTTCCGGACATAAAATCCAAATTCCAGCTTAATCAGTACATATAAAGTAAAAATAGCATTGATGTACAGTACAAATAATGCAGCGTTTGTTGTAAGTGTAGAATATGTGTGTGTATGTACTTCCTACATACACATATAATATTTTTGGGTGATGACCAAGCTAAAGTTCGTAGTAAGCATAGGATACTATCAAATGGTTTTTAAACCTGGCGTTGTTTCATATTTTTTTAAAGTTTTTCGTTTGCAAGCAAAGCAATACGTTCCTATGTATGTACATGATATTTTTTCGAATCGCACGTAAGTCAGTTTGGAGAGAATCGAGTACATTAAAATTAGGTATTCAGTTATACCCCATTTCTCTGTCTCTCGCCGTTTCGTTTGTCTCCCCCTCTGTACATATCTGTACCTATTGATATGACGAACATTGCACACATAAAAGAGTAACTATTTCGGAATGGGAAACACATAGAGAGAGAGCGAGAGGGAAGAAGAATTGAAGCATCTGCTTCGTCTTTCGTCGTCGTCGGACTCATCCATCCTTTGGTCTTCAGCTGAGATCTGTTGCAAGTACGTACATACATACGTGTATGTTTTACGTTTTACAGTATTTCGGCTGACGAACATCAGGGTCGGTTCCATGCAGGAGATACAATATATCCTATCCTGAGTAGTAGTAGTGGGAGTACTGCGTATAATATGTATCTGTCTATATGTATATACGTATAATCATAACGTGGTCTGGTGTATTTTAACAGAGCGAAAAACTATCAACTGAACCTGAAGTCACCTGTGCCGTCATATGGACTACGTGAGGCCGGTATTCAAATCGGTATTCTTGTCTAGATTGGGAAGAAGAGAGTATAAAGAGTATTTTGTATGGAGGGAATGAATCCTTCCCATTTTAATGTAATGCTCCTGCTTTTATTACAAATATAAACTCAAATACAAAACTGCGCTACTGTTACCATCATCATCACCACCACTGTACCTAGAATATAATAATAATCAAAGGTATATACGGATTAAGAGAATATGACTGCTTGCATATGTAGGTACATTTATTTATATACTTGTTTTGTTGAAGGGGTCTGGTTTTTTGCCTTGGTTGCTGGTGGGATTTAAAACTCATTACGTAGGTTGTATGCGCACATGCATACATACTACATACATAACATACACACATTGTACAACAATATGATATGAAATGGAGAGAACCAAGAGAAGGTGAGTATTGAGTATAGAGGCATTTCCATGGTATGTATACATTATACAAAAGCAATGATCTATTATTACTATTATTATTATTACTACTGCTGGAGTTCGAGTAGGTTTGTCTTTTCTTATTGAACGTTGAACCTGTGGCGCGTGCCGGTCTATTGTAATAACAATGGTTTGGTATGACTTTTTTGATTGGAGGGTCTCGCCCTTTTTCTTTTGTACAATGCCCTTTTTTCAAATTTGGACTCTCTTCGTTTTGGTCGCTTTTTTCTGTCTTTCCTTCTCCCTCTTCACATTAAAACCCATATGTTCGATCAAAGTTACGATTCTCGGAGCACTTTTCCCCCAGTATATGTATGTATGGACGTGCTAACGTCTACTTGCTACCTACACACACACACACAAATATTTGTACTCATCCACACGATTTATACATAAAAGTGTGTAATAATATGTGAGACTAGAAGCGCATATTATCAACAAAGTTTTTGTCTGGTTGTCAACAATGACTTGTATATATTTGTATATTATGCTATACAAACGGTGTAAAGTCATTACCATTACCTCCATCAATTTCAATACGCTCCAAATTCAATATGCTTGCATATTATGTATTATGTGATTTCTATTAGATTTTCAACGTACAACCAGCGTATAAGCTATGCATACACCATTTTGAAAGTATTATTATTACTTTTTTGTTTTCAACTTTCAACCGTTTTATTTAGAGGAATTTTTTTCAAAAGATAGGCTCCGAAATATTTTCTAATTTTCCGAATTGTTTCTATCCTAATTATTAATTAAAATACACAACAATTTACGTTCTTTCTCCATAACGAGTTGTTGACCTACTGATACTGCTGTATTTGTAATTCGTGAATTGTGAATGCAATTAAAATTCCTTTTGACAGCACTTCCTCATTTTAAAGGTGGTCTGTCAACATTATATTTCAAGTTTTATGGAGTGAAAAACGTTGGTAGGAAAATTGTTAACATTACTGATTATTGTTGCCACATGTATAATGTATAGATATAAGGTATTGTTTATTATTCCTGTCCCTGTACCCTATGAACGATTTGTGTGAATAATCCAGACTTAATTATTGTATTATGTTATGATATAATAATAAAGTCAGGTGTTTGGAAAATATTGTAAAACGGAGTGGGGGGAAGGTTGAAAGTTATGTTCTGAAAAAATTAGTCAATCTAATCTGTATCAGTTTCATTTATTGTTGCGTTTCGTAATAACATAATGTACATGGTACACTGAAAGAAGGGGCAGCTCGGGCACAAACGGGAATGTTCCCGTGTCCTATACCTAATAATTTCAACTCCCATCCATGCATTCTTTCTAGTTCATTTTGTTACTAACATGGGCTGCATGTATCTAGCTGTAAGTGCATCTCATATAGAGTGTCTCTGCTCGGCACTCCGCATTGGTCGCCTACTCGGCTGATACTGGAAAGCCAAACTGTTCCCGAGTTATTCAGACTCACCAGGTGAGTTTGTCCATCCTCCTGCACAAGCGCAGTCCATACAGTTGATTTTTAGAGGCTTGACACAAATCTCGTTTTTATATCTCATCCTTGTAAAGATCCTCGATTTCAAAGAAAACGACGACAAACTACATGTACATTATGTAAAACCATTTTCAAATTTTCATGGGAATATGTAGAAAATCATTTCTTATAGTTTTGTTAATTAGCTTTTGAACTTGGTGTGATGACTTTACGCGCGATTGAAATCAGAAGTATCACATAACATAACGTATACATACACATGTATGTATATATACCTCTTTTTTCTCTTCAGCAATGATATAAAAAGGAAAGAAAGGAGAAATACTATGCTATAATATAGGAAGGAATTGAGCGATCTAAATTGGAAATTGGAAGGGTAGATTGGAGCTTGGACTGTGAAGTGGAACTGTAAAAGAACAGTAACAAAGCAACAACAACATAGTATTAGCCATGACACTCGTATAGTGTAAATCCCATTATATGTCTATTACCACTGCGGTTTCGTCGGTTGGCTGCTTTTTCTTCTTCTCTCTTTTTTTCTGATTGTATGGGATGGCTTGACACGCTGTATCTGTATCTGCATCCTCAATGGATTTGTATTCTATATATTTATATGTACATACCATACAGATCTATACACACACTCATGCATGTGTACATATTATTTATTGTTCTGTAGAAATACTTTGGTTCATTTTTGGAGTTGCTGTATTGGTTTGGTTTGTTGGATCTGTTGGAGTCTGAATGTTGGATGGATGTCGGAGAAATCTTGTGCGAGGAGGAAAAAACAGGTGTCTTCTCTCTCACACAAAAGGGATGATACGAATGCCAGAGGAGAAATGATTTTTCGGGGTTTAATCTTTTCTATCTCCGTCTTTCTCTGTCTGCTTTCCTATGTATGTCTGTATGTATGTATGTACGTATTTATGTATATCTATGTGGTTGTATAGGTTTCAACGGATGTCACACTCACACAAGAACAAGTGTAGTCCTTTAGTTGTTCTATCCTATATCAATGGCTTGACATGGCTTGGCATAGTTTTAGGTTGAAGTTGAGACTGTGAGAGAAAAGAGAGCCTCGAGGTTTTGTACAATACCAAGCGGTATGAAACGGAATGGAAATAACAGAGAAAAGGCTCTGGTGTGAATGTAGTTTAGGAGTTAGAGAGAAAGAGGGAAAGAAAGAAGAGAGGAAAAAGATTACTTCTGCTGTTGCTGAGCTTTTCTTTTTATCTATGCAAGTACGGAATCCTACACACATTCTCTTCTTTGGCATTCTATTATATTCTACCAAGCCACTTGCTTTGTCTTTTACATACAGTAAAACAATGACATTGTATGTGTATGTACATGATGTATAGTCATGGAAGGAAAATTCAGAGCTAAGGCTAACAATAGATAGATGTATTGCACATTTATTTATGCACATTGAACAATATTAATAATCACAACATTATTATTATTATCATCATCATTTTCATACGCAGAAATGGATCAGTTCAAACCCTATAGTGTTAGAAAAGTTGTTGAAAAATAAATTTGTAATAATAATAATAATAATCCTCAAAATACAAGTAAAGGAACTCATAAGTACATATGTAAAAGTAGGTATTAATGTTGTTTCTGCATGTGTACATATACATCCATGTATTTATATGTATGTTAAAAGTGGGAGAGAGCGTCTTGATCTTAGTCTGTGTTCTCCTGACTCAATGGTTCAGGCTTGGGTGGTCTTAACCACAAATCTATTTTCTCTCCCTCTTTCTCACTTTGTTCTCTACGTACACTGTATACTTGCTGTTCGACTCTATCTAGTCTCTGGAACAACCACCGTCATCCCGCATCATCGTTATTACACCGTATTTCTCTTGTATGTTGCCAAAAACTTGGACTTCTTCTGTGCTTTCACCCAGCTTTACATTGTACATACAAAACAGTATAGTGCAGGGCTATATGTAGGATGTAAGTATGCATGATAGATGCAAGAGAGTGTTAGACAAGTGTGTTACTGTGATCTTAAGTATCAGCCAGGGACTGTGTATGTATATATGTCTCTTGCATCGTATGTTATCCATTCTCATTCTCTTCCAATCCTCTCCCTCCTGACGACACGATAATGCCCATTACGGGACATTGTCTCCAAAATCCTCCGTCTCCTTGCTTCTCTGTCATTAAGACATCATCATTTATACTGGATTAAGATTACATCCGATCGTAAGCTCCTATATAGACAATCTTCCTCTTGTTTATCTCCCTTGTTCTCTATTATACACATAAGACACAAGATAACTATCACAATCTGCAAGCACATGTATATGTATACTATTCGTGTATATGTATGGAGGACAAAAGGACAAGAAAATATTATTACAGAGATCTTGCCTTTTCCCCTTATATAGTTTCAACATGCTAGATTTTTCATCGAGAACTCGTAATTTGTCATTTTTTATGGATTGTGAGCACAAACGAGAGAGAGTCAGAGAAAGCATACATACAATGATAGATAATAGTTTATCATATGAATATAAGTCTTTTCGATGCTTATCACTTATAGCTACGAATGTTATCTTGATACTTGTAGTTATACGATATCAGCGCAGTATTGAGTACAGAAATAACTCCAAGCCATTTTTTCCTGAAATATCTACGTTTTTATGGATTATGGAATCTATAATACGAACGCTTAATGTAGTCTTCGCTGTTTTTCCGAAAATATTGAGAGTACAGAATGTATGTAGCATATGTACGATAAAAAATAATTCCTTTAACAAAGATTTTTTGTAATATATGGTACATTGGTACATGCCCAATATTTTTATGTTCCAGGGAATCATGACCCATACACGCTCACGCTCACGTATCGGCTTCTTTTGATCGATGAAAAAAATCGAGTTATTACAATAATGCTCGCGTACTCCGCGTTCAGATTTTAATTGTCGATTATTGAGGTTTCATTTCCTCCATCCGCCGCCAAAGTGTTGATTCCAAGAAAAAATGTGAATATGAAATGATTTTTCGTGTAATTTGAATGCTCGTGAATATTTTTTCTTGATTTTGAAAGTATGCCTGTCTACTGTTCACTGTGCATTGTACATTGCACATATACTCGAGCGAATAGACCGGGAAAGAATTACATCATAAAGCTTGCAATATTTGCTACTAACAAAAAAACATGTATACATATCATGAAAACGGACTGTTACTCCGATGCAGAGCTTGCGATCAGAAAAAGAATCTTTCTGTTATCCCTTAAAGTCAAAGGGAACAAATAAGTTTTAGAGTGAAGAGGAGAAAAAAAACGTAAAGTAGTAATAATAATAATAGACAGCTTTTTCTGGAGTAGTTTGAACCAAAGGGATGTATAGGGTGAAATAATTTCAACAGTCTACCTTGAACTTTTCGTCAGTCGTTAGCATTTGAGCCTCACGCCAACCGCCTGCTCCTTCTTTCTTCCGTGTGTCACGTATGCATCGTATTTCCAGAATATTTTCATATACATATATAATAAGTGTATATGCATGCATTGCTTGGCTGTGAGTGCTAATACCAGGAATAAAAATCGAAAACCTACCCTTAAACATTATTAGTAGTATTATTTATGTGTGTTCATTACTTTCAAATAAAATACCTATACATTATACATCATACATGTACTCCGAATCGCTGCGATGTGAGGTCTTTTTCTTAACCGCTCTCATGATACTTTTGCTCATGTTTTTGCTGTTTTAATATGTTTTCTTCGGTTTTAATCAAACTGTCAGTGTCATTCTTGCGAAATAGCCTAATGAATTTAACAGTCAAATAATTTTTTCCAACATATCCGTAATGCTATACTACACACATTATTTTGTCGTTCATTGACTTTTCTTCATTATCTTATCCAAGTTTTCTACCTTGTTCGTTATCATTTCATATTTTGTGGTTTTCAACTCTCTTTCCGTTGAAACTTTCTTACAAGTTTTCTTCGTACAGACATGATAATATTCGAAATAAAACCCTATACTTGAATAACATCTACGTACTTTTTTTCTCCAAAGCTGTTGACCTATTTCAACACCGATGTACCATAGAAATGTTTCTGGATTTTTTGAACCGTACTTTAGTGATTAGATCTCTCGGTTGTTAAGGATAAATTATCAATGCTGTAGCTTATCAAAACTGGTGTTGTACTCTCCTGCTTTGGAAAAGATGAATATGAATACGATGTAATAATAATGTTGTATGTTGAATATTATGCTATGAAAAAAAGTACGCATGTACATAGTATGAAATTGTTGGATGGATAAAAATAGAGAAGGAAAATCAAATTTGAATAACAAGATGCTATGGTCCGTACTTTCATATACTTTGCATTTTGATGAGGATTATCTAAATCCATCTCCTTTCCAATTTGACGGAAACGTATAAACGTAAAAGTAGACATTTATGGAAGAAAAATATGGGGATGAAAATTTATTATAAGTAGCTATTTTCCTCCGGATTACGACGAGAATGATGATGTATTAAATGGCTCTTGCTCTTTTCATCATTATTATTATTTTGAATACCTTTGACTTTGACTCGAGCCATCTGACTTTGACTTTTAACTTTGTACACATGTAGCTTTGAACAGAATGTGTACTCTTTACTCTTTACCTATTTCATACACTCTGTACGTTTGAATACCTACATCAGTTTAAAAAATGTAAGTATCTAGAGGTTATATTATATTTCCCAAAATTCCATCACTAAACACCACACCACCGTCTTCCTTGTTGTTGTTATTACAGATATTATTGGTTGGTGGTGGTTCCAAAACTGACAAAGTAGACTCCGTAATGTATGGGAACATTGAAGAATACTTGGAGAATTTTTTGAGAAAAATGTAAAAAAATAAGGTAGGAAAAGAAAATGAAGGAAAAGGTAAGAAGCTAAATGTGTTTAATGCTTATGGAAAAAGACCTGCCTGCTGCTAGTTATTTTATATACATATACATACGTATATGTACATACATCTACACATGTTTATGGTTGATTTGAATGATGAGAGGCTGGAAGGTAAAGTAAAGATGGATAGATTCAAATACAAAAGTGTAAGAATAAGACTAAAATAAAAAAAGAAAACCAAAAGACGAGGAGGGAAATGTTGAGGAGATTGAGATGCCTACTGCTTTTGCTTCTTCGTTTCCCTACTCTTCTTCTTCTTCTTCTTGGTTTTGTGCTGCCGGTCTCGGGAAAAGGGAGTGAATATGTGTAAGGAAGGAGTAAAAAGAAGGAGGCCATTGAATTATTCATGAGATGTTTTTATTTCACGAATCATTTGGCTCGACTAGAAAGATAGATTGAGAGAATGGGCTCTCATTTCGTGCTCCTCTGTCTCTTTCTCACTCAATGTGTGCATTGTGTATCTATATGTGTGTGGACTATGTATGCGTGTATGCATATATTTGTGTTGATGGGATGGAAAGGGAGTCATCCGAGTCCTTTTTATACTGGCGAAAAACGAAAAGGGCATATGACTGACTGGCGTGGCGTTGACGACAGCGTACCCCTTTTTCCATCTGCTATATTTACTTATTTTTTGTATTATATTATAAAGTCATCTACATGTATCTCGTCCAACGTACATGCATCTATGTAATGTGTAACATGATGTGGAGACAGAGAGAAGGAGATGACAGTGCATATATAAGTATATGTATACACTATACACACACATACGTTTTTTTTAGAAAAGAGAGCGCCCAGGCATTTTTGTGCATGTTGAACAATTTGCATCTCTTTGATCTCAGTTTAATCGCATGTGGTTTTCGTCTGCCTTTTGATCGTCTCCCTTGTTCAAATTGAAAAATTTAGCCTCAACTTGCCTCCACTGTCTCCCTCTATAATATACATAGTTGTTCCTTTTATACATGTAAAATGAGTCTCCTCAATGGACTCGAAGGAAAATCCGACAGACAAGTATGTAGATAAAATGCTATTTAATGGTACTTAACAAATCCATCTAGCCATGTATGCATACTTATCTAGTGTACACTTATCGTACATAATAAATAAGTATATAATATAATATAAGAACGTTATGCTTTACTTTTTCCATGCTGTCTATGACGGTTTTCTGCGCGGTTCACGTGTCTTTACATTTTTTTTCGGTGTGTTGGTTTGAGTTAAATTTTTCAAGGAACGTTTTCATGCAAAAACTGTGTGTAGAAAAATTCCCAGGTCTTGGTCGTCTGAAGTCAAAAGAATGCAATTTTTTAAAGCTGTCCTCCGGCCTATCATTTCAGAGTCTGAGAGAATTTTTTTATATTTCTTTCTCCGAAAACCTGACTGGAGGCTTGAAACAACTTTTTACAGTTTGTAAAAGTCTTTTCGTTTTTTTCAATTTTCCTCAAATTTTCTAGATAAAAGCGCCGAAGCATTTACAGTTCATATGGAAAATGTTGGAGCAAATCGTTTAGTGTATAGATTACCATAATAGTTAATTGTTGTATGAATAGTGTATTGCATTGAATTGAGAGGAAATAGATTATATGCTAACACGGCTTATAATATATTTGTAATATTCATACACGTATTCACGACTAATTAATTGCCTAATGATTTATACCTTGAGAATTTTTCTTTCTCTGCAGTTTCTCTCTTCGGTCTAGATTTTTTTCTTTATATTATATGTAGGGAGGTGAAAGTTAAGTCATTGCACTCCAACTAGAGGAACAGAAGTGATAAGGCAGAAATCAGAGAAATCAACAGCGTTTTCTGGATTGGTTTTCTGGTTAAAGTTGCTTCATATAAATACATATAGTCAGTGCGGGAGAAATATCTGTATCTGTATAATGTATACAAAAACTACATGTATACATGTACTTTTTGTAGAATTGAAACTTGTAAGTAAGAGCTGGAAAAACGGTCAGATAAAAACTAAAAGCCAAAGCTATGTACGTAGGAGCAGTAGGAGAAGCTCAAATACGATGTAATGGAACAAGTTAGAGAGGCGAGGTACAAATAAAAAAGGAAGAAGGGAAAGAAAAGAAGAGAAGCTGAGAAAAAAAAGAGTATATAGAGTGAAGTGGGATGGGATCGGAATGGAAGAGAAGAAATCAAGGGATGGGTGGAGTCAAGAGTCTCGGATGGGATTTTCTTATTCCGCAGCATCCAACTCGGATTTTGTGTGCGCACCCGGTGAAAATCGGTGAAAAGCGAATCGTCCGGGATTTGTAGACTTTTTCTCGACAACGCACACCCACCATGAGGGCTCCACTCACGTCACTTTTCCAAGGCGACTTCTCTGACTCTCTCTCTCTCTCTCTGTGTTTCTCGTTCTCTCTCCCTCTCCGCTTTCCGGCTACTGTTATATACTATCCAGTTGTACTAAAATATACAACACCACCACTGTTTTATATATGGTACTAATATCTACTCGTGTATTATACCCGCTATAGTTGGTTGGCTGGTTTGGGGTTCTCATTCTCCCTCTCTCTCATGTCTCATGTTCCTTGTTCCGGCATTCTCTGCATGCGTCTAATGTACATGTATAAAACTAACGGGAAACTCTCAGCATCTCGACTTTTTTCTCCACTTACGATACAACACTCAGTCAGTCAGATACCTGCCTATTCTCTTCCTCCCTGTTTTCTCTCTCTATTTCTCTCTCCCTCTCGCTCTCTCTCACTTTCTCTCTCCTTGTTCTGGATTGTATGAACGAACATCAGATTGCACACATATGTACAGATCGTGTACTTTCACTTGACTTGGATACACCGATACAGCAAACAGACAGCCAGCCAACCAACCAACCAACCAATGGACTGACCTACAATCATTACCTCCATCACTATCGCTTAATACACTCAGATCAAGATTCACAATCACAATCACACATTTTGTATAGAGAGAGATTTCATTCTAAGGGATTTGACTTGTGATCTCTTTTCCACTGTCTTTATATCTGTGCTGTTCAAAAACAAAATAAAGGACGGTCTACCACATCATCAGCTGTGTGTGTGTATGTGTTTGGATCTATATCAATATAGGCGCGTGTGTTTAGTCATGCATTGATTTAGAATTGTTTCATGTCATTTGACATTCCAATTGGAAATTTTGAAGATGCTTTTTACATTTTGAAACTGTGAAATTCTAAAAAAATCTACGTGATTAAGAAACAGTTGATTGACAGTTGGTGATTTAATTCAGTCGAATCTGGAAAGTCAAGCTGGAAAAAAGTATTCATAATATCAAACAAATAACAAAGTAAACATTAGTGTCGTTTTTAAAATGGAACAAGTTGAATTGAAGTTGAATGGTAGACAATAGACAACCTACATGATGTGTGGTGCATTGAAAATTCCACCTTGTTTCTGTTCTTGTGCCCGCCCTTAATACGGAGGCATAAAGTTAATGTCAATATCAAATCGTGAGGATTTGTGAAGATTTTACATGTCTATTCCTCTCGTCGCCCCTTTTAGACAGGGGGAGAGTTCTACAGAGAAATAGACACAGTGACGTTTTAATATTCAATTTGTACCTATACCAGCATCTCAAAGCCACCACACTACTAGTTTCTCGTTAGACATTCATGTAAAGGCGAAGACATTGGGATGTCGGAGTGTGTGAGTCAATTTGACATTTTAACTCTATTGAGGAAATGTAGTGACAAGTCCGCCTTTCGACTTGTTGCGCCGAACAATGGTCCTGGACTCTTTAAATCTGCAGGTTTATACTCTTACTATTAATTATTGTTTGTCTTTATCGGAATTTATTTGATTAATTTTTTATGTGTACAATAGAAATCGTTTTAAAGAAAAGTTTGTCGTAAACAGATTTAAATATTGTATGCTTAATGTTGATGATTTTTTCAATCGATAATGCAAAGAATTGCAGTAGCTTTTGATTAATTATCAGATTTTTAAAAACTAATGTCTGAGCTCCCAACTACATAGAGTTCGTAATAAGGTTTAATTTATGTGCACTTTATAAAAGATAAAACATTACGTAAACTGTCTAAAATTGAAAAACTAAAGTATTAGTAATTTGAAAGTATTTGTAGAGGCAGGAAGAATGATGATCTGAAACAGTATTACACTAAAACAGTTACTGATTAGTTTATTGGAGAATTTTGATTTTTTAAAAAACTGAAAAAAGCAAATCTGGAACTTATTTAAATGAATAATGTTGCGTTTAGCTGAGGTGAAAGTGATGATGGTTCAGTAACAAGGTGATTGATATTAGGCATGAAGTTTCTGCTCCCAAATATTTTGTGGTCTTATAGTAAACGTTTTTGAAACATTTTGAAAAAATTTTAAAATTACAAATTTGAGAACTTTTAGTCTCAAAAGGCAAACTTATTGCCCACCCAAGAGTCCTTTCAAAAAGTTACAACCTTACGACCCCAGCATTGTTTTGGAATGGAGGATCCCATGATTTGAAAAAAACAACTCTTTTCCTGCATTGAAAGAAACTCGATTCCAAACCAAAGATTTACAACATTTTAGATTTTACTACAGCTAATCGATTGGCCAACGACTAGAGAAAGAAACGAAGTTTCAGTGTGAAAAAAGTAGACGTGCATATGGAGAAAAGTACATTCCGTACACAGAAAAAACAGCGTTATACGTTTGAACCAAAGTATCTCAAAGGTAGGTATAGTTAGACGTAGAGCGTCAGTTTTGATTTTTTCTCTCCCTATCAGCGTCGCGTCGTGAAATGAATGCCGTTGAAAAAGGGAGAGGAAAAGTACACAGAAAGTGGAGTTTGTGGTTGGAAAGTAATTTGTAACCCACGGAATTGGCACATTGACAAAGAAAAAGAAGCGGTATCTATATAGTTAGTAGTACAGATAGTATCGCTGTTTTACGCTGCAGCAAAAAATAGAAGAAGGCGAAAGGAATGGGAAAAGAGCCGAGATAGAAAAGATTGCAGAAAGACAAGGAGGAATAGATTTTTCTGCTTGTGCTTATGCCCATTTGTAGAGGAAATAGGGATAGGATAAGATGTAACTTGGATTGGTTGTTCAGAAGATAGATAGATTCTCCCCTCGTTTTTTTCCTTTCCTTCTTTCTCGTCTTGTTTTTACTCGGAGAACGGGAAGAAAGGTAATAGAGGGAAAGAGTTTAGTGTGAAAAACTATCGCGTATCTATATCAGTGCCTATATAAAAACAAACCATTTCACTTTCACCAAAAAATACATGTAGGGTGTAGGCTCTAGGTATATGTATCGTTTTCTCTGTAGATATACAGTCAGTAGTTTTTGGTTTACTTTTTTTTCTCTCAAATGAATTGGATTGGAGGATTGGCAATGGAAAAATGTGTAATCTTTCACTACCACATCCATTCCATATGATATTATTATGTGTATACATATAGGATTCCATGGATCAGGCTATTCAGATCTGATACTTTCTTCACCAGCTGCCGCCCTTTCCGCCACTCAGCATTTCAAGACTTGGAATGAGCTGATTCCGGCACTCACTTCGTCTTCCTCCTCAGCCTCATCAATCTCCAACTTGACTAACCCAATAACGTCCTCAGCCCCATCATCCGCATCTTCGTCGTCCTCAGTATCGTCAGCCTCCTCAGTTCCAACAACCCAAGGACAAGGTGGAGGAGGGAAGGCAACCGACTCAACTAGTACTACAACATCAACAACAACAACAACCGTTTCAGCCGCATCCTCTTCGTCCTCGACATCATCGGCCGTGACTATCCCAGGACCAAGTAGCATTCCTCAATCACTCTCCCCGTTATCGGCGAGTAGTGAGACAATTTCCAATCATGGTGCAACCACTCGTGATGATTACTCTCCCTTTACTCTCCGCAACCATAATAATAATAATAACACTAGCTCTAACGCCAACCATCCTCATCATCTCTTAACTGCTTCAGGTTTTAACTCGAACCTCAACGTCAATCCCAGTTCAAACACGAATCAGAATACAAGTGCGAATACGACGAAGCAGCACAAATCCTCTCCCGAAATCAAGTTTGGTATTGATCGGCTATTAAAGCCCAAGGTACTCTCTGTCAAGGATATACTCAAGACTGATAAGCAACAGCAACAGCATGAACGTTTAAGTCAAAGCCAACAACAACAGTCACCTGAACTCCAGCTCCAGAATATTCCCAGCTCCTTGTCCTCGGGACTTGGCTCCCTTCTCTCCGCCGTATCATCCAATCATAGTCTTAATGCAAATAGTAATAATAACGGTAGTAGTAAAAACGGAGGTTTAAATGGAGCAAATTCCAATATTAATAGTAGTAGTAACAATAATAGTAGTGGCAACAATCATCATCGCGGTTTGAACTTACCGACATCGATATCGTCGGCTGCAGCTGCCGCCGCGGCAGCCTCCTCCCTATCCGCCTTTCCAAATTTTTTCCTTCCTCATCATCCCTCTTCCGCCGCTCTCTTCCTGCCCTTCCAAACCTCCAACTTCCTGTTCCACCATCATCACCACAAACCCCTGACAAATCACGGAGGATTGAGTAACAACGGGTTCTCTCCCCACCCCGCCCTTCTTCTCGCCAGCAAGGCCCACCAACATCATCATAATCATAGTCATAATCATAACCACGGTCATGGGCACGGTCACAACCTCCCTATGTGCAACAATTCCAAGAGTGCTAGTAGTACAAATGATGGGGTCAACTCGGAGGTCTTCTCCTGTATAAAATGTGAAAAGATGTTCTCCACTCCGCACGGTTTGGAAGTCCACTCAAGGAGGTCTCACAACGGAAAACGTCCTTTCGCCTGCCACCTTTGTAACAAGACGTTTGGTCATGAAATCTCCCTGTCACAACATAGGTTAGTCTCCTGATTAATCTTGGAATGTGTTTATGAAATTGATGAGAAATGAGAACCGGATTTAAAATTTGGAATTTCTTTGAATTGCCCTCTATATTCATGTTTGGGGCGTTAGCAGAGCCGTGCACAGTATAGAAAAGACGTTTTCCTGCAGTCAGTGTGGAAAAACGTTCAAACGGTCCTCAACCCTCTCAACTCACCTCCTCATTCACTCGGACACTCGTCCTTATCCGTGTCCGTTCTGCGGAAAACGGTTTCATCAAAAGAGTGATATGAAAAAACATACGTACATTCACACAGGTAACGTTTCTCCATATTATGTATTATGGTTTTGTTGTGGTCCTTGTTGAATTTGGTTGTATTCTCCCATCGACTTTTTTGTCCTTTTTTGAATTTCTTCTTCAGTTTATAATTTCTGTGGCTTTGGGTAGTTCGTGTACATTTGATTATTAAATTTTTCTTTACATGTGACTTTTTTAGTTGTTGTCAAGTTCCTTTGAATGTCAGTAAAAAATTGACGCTTCGCTGCTTTCCCTTATGGGACTGACCTTTTATGTTTTATGTACTAAATACATAATATGTATGTGTATAAACGCATGCAGTAGATAGTTCAGTGAGCAATAACGAGTTAAAAGTTAAAAGCTCACATGGTGTAGTAATTTATAAATCGTGTACGTTGTCCAGTACGTTCATACTTTATGAGCATGTACGTGTACTTATGTACGTACAAACATGCAGAAGACCGGACCTCCGTGGTTGGAAGGTTATGGGAGGGAAAATGTCTAAACTGGTTTTGTGATTAGTGGTGTGATGTGATGAGATATATGAAATCGTGATGGACTTGCAGATATCTCCGCACACTCTTTCACTCCTTCACTCACTCAATTGCTTTCTCCTGGTTAGATTGTCTTATATTACATTTGTGTATAGATTTTATTGGCTTCAATTTAACTTGTGGTTCTTCCTTCTCTGTTGTGTCCACCGAGTATATATGATAGTAATAATAATAAACATGGAGCAAGTAGATACACATATGTACATTTCATGTTGTACACCCATGCATACATAGAGTGTGAGTGTGAGATATCATAAAATGAAAATGAAATCAACCCCGGAAAGGAGCAGTCTTCTTGTCTGACATGATGAGCTGAAATTGTCTGGTCTGGTCTGGCCTGACCAAGTTGCAGTGGGATGAAGTATCTAAATGGAATGGAGAAAGAAGCTCGAAAGTAGCCTCGCGTATGAATCCTACATTTTTATTAAGGAGATGTGCAATTTATTAAGTAGTTGGGAAGGCAATATTGGTCAAAGATAAAGTGTGGAAATAGTGGTGATAATATGTATGTGCATATCTTTGTGTAGCGATGGAGATTGTGATAGCGATAAAGAGAAAACGAAACGATATAGCAATTGTATACATTTGTGTAGTGAGCTGTTACGTCGTGAAAAGGCATCAGAGAAGATGATGATGATGATGATGTCTTAGGAGAGAAAGAGAGAGAAAAAAAAGCAGGGATCAACTGAATGATAGAAAGAGAGTTCATCTACTGCTGGCCTTTTTTCCAATGGATTGTACATACATATCCATACATGTAAGCTGAAAGTGGCCAGGCCTTAACAATTAGGAGAATTAGAAAATCCCGAGGGGGTTATCCCTCTCTCGATCTCGAGCAGATCATGTTTCTATCCATCCATCTCTCCGCTCATCTCTCGGTCTCGGCCTCTCTCTCTCTCTTCTTCTTCTCTCTCCTGCTTTAGCCAACTACCATTAATATATCTGTGTGCGTATAAATATGTATGCATACACATTGTGCATTTTTTCCCGTTCCCTCTTATCGCTATCTGGTTTAATAAGCGTGCATACATATATTTATATGTACATGTACAATGTACATGGAGTTTTAGGGAAAGCAATCGCAAGCATATGTACACGCTTGTGTAATATGTAGGACGGCAAGTTTGACGATGGTGCGATTGGAGAGGTCGTGTGTGTGTATATGTTTAAGAGGGCTATGTATATTGTTGTATTGTCATGAATGTGTAAGTAAATAAGGGAAAGATTGGCTAAACGCCTGTATATTGTATATGAGTGTATGTGTGTGTGTGTGTGTGGATAGACTAACTGGCTGCTGACTGACTGACTGGTAGTTGGATGGCTCAATTTTTCCTCTTGCTTTTTTTCAACACTGACTGTTTCCTACCCGGAAAACTTAATTCAATAAGAGAAACTCTCTTCTCCCAACACCCGGACTTCATCCTCATTATTAACCCACCACACATTACGCCATTCCCTCGCACTTTCATCCAGTCAGTCGACTCTATCACGATGAACAATGAACTTACATGTATGCACACATACACATACAAATAGTTACATACACACAAGTCAGCAAACTGTATATCTTGACGTACGATCTTTTCTCTATTCGATTTGTTATTTGTTCCCTTTTTGCTACTCCTACTTGGCCAAGACACTTTATGCAGGACGCAGATGAACTCTCGATACTCAATATTGACCCATGTTCATTGTATCAGTTGTATCTACAATCTACATCATATCTTATACACATAATATCGTATTAAAGGCAGTGCATATCAATTCAAGGACATTGGAGTAAAATGAGATGGATATGGATCTTTCACCACCCCATCCCAATCCATTTCCAGTTCCAGTTCATCTACTAAATATCAGACCGTCTCATATGGTCAAGTGAATCTTAATTTCCCCTTTCCCCTGCTGTGCCTTTATTTTTACTCTTCACGCCTCCTTTTTTCACTTCTTCCTACAAAGATATCCTTTGTTGAAATGTGGTCTGTACTTTTTGAACAAACGGCATCTAAGAAATCTATCGCTTTCTTTCCTCTGTATGTAAAAAGTTTTTTTGTGGAAAGGGCAAAAGTGAATTCAGGTTAATTAAAGAAAAAACCCAAGAAATCTTGAAAGAAGAACTAAATAGGAAAAAAGAAGGCTCGTGTGATTTTGGATTGGTCAAGAGAAAAGAAATACAAATAGAGAGGAGAGGGAGAGCAATAGAGAGAGAATTACAAGTTTGATTGGTATTAGGAAGGAACTTTGGTCACTGCTTTTATCCTCCTGGCTTGGTCATAAAGTTCTAGAGAGAAACAGAGAGAGAAAAGACATACATGGCAAAGGGGAAATGTATAGAGAAAAGGGAAAGAGGATATTGTTTTGACTGCAGATTTTTGATGTTTTGATTGGCAAAATCGTTCGGGAGCAAATAGGGCCGGAAGGAGAAATCTCATTAAGACGTGTGGTCTAGTGGTTGATGTGCTGAGGAAGCCGACACTTGAAAATGTTTTCACTGCCACCTCTCAACTTTCCTCCTCCTCCTGGTTCACTCTCGCTCACTCTCTTTTTCTCTCTCTCTCTCCACTCTCCATCTTTCTCTCTTTCCCCATGTGCCTGGTCTGACTATCTGGCTGTGGACACTTTCTTTCCTCCTTATATACTTGAGACTGTTTGCTTGGGAAAATACTCAGAGTCTTTGAGTTCTTCCTCGGCATTTCCTTTGCTCAAGATATAGATTTTGATATTTTAGATATTTTCCAGGATAGATGCAGTCAAGTATAAACAGAGCTATACAGCAATCTTGTATATGTGTGTACCTACTCGACGTGTTGGATTGACAGCCTTGGTGGGGAGACCAAGAGAAAGAGTGACAGAGTTAGTTTAAGAATAACACTTGAGAGAGGCGACTGTAAATTTGATAATGCTCCCCAAAAATCCAGAATCCAAAGAGAAATAGAGAGAGATTGCAAGCCGTATGGCACATCACTGAAAAGGCCAACATACGAAAGTATAAGCCTGTAAAAGAGTAGATTGAAATATTATATAAATATGTACGTATAATGTATATGTATGTATGTACAATGCACAATACCGGCGAAAGTACGTAGTTATACAACCGATTCTTTCCATCTTATGAACTTTTGGCTGTTGAGGTTTACCAAAGCACAGACGTTTGAGCGTTTGACAGTGTTATCCATCTAGAAAAGCACAAGAAGATGGGATGACTGACTGAATCCGTGTCAGCTTTGTTGAGTCTCTTTTAGATGGAGAGTTTGGCTCACAAACCTAATGAAATTATGGGTGTTGGATTTTCATTTTCCTAATTTTTCTGGCTACAGATGGCAAATAGGAAATGGCAAGAGGAGCAAAAGCAAAAAGGAGTAAGTGTATGTATGTATGTATGTACATGAGTATAGATGGATCATTTCATCAATCAGGGCTCACTGGATGTCATGTATATAGAAAAAAGGAAGGACGGAAGAAATAGAAGCTCTAAAAGCATGTATTATTATGTAAATATACATTGAGGTTGTTTTTTTGCCTCTTTTTGTTTTTGAATGGAAAAGGGAAAAGAAGGGATAGGGTTTATAATTCATAATCTGTTCATAAACACTACAAGTATAACAAATTCATGGTTTCAGCACTAAAGCTTTGTACTCAATATTTTGTACATAATCGCAAGCTGTGAAAGTGGAAAATAATACAACTGCTAATAATTTTATCATCATTGCTTAATCTGGCTAGAATTTTCATGACTTTTTATGTACAAAGTTTGCTATACTGTATACTGATTTTTTTATAGAGTGCAACAAAGTGAGCAGCCCTAGTTTTTATACGTGTACAGTACATATTTGAAATGATCAAAATCCCTCCTTTTATCTATTGTCTTTGATATAAAAAATAGAAGCAAATTTGATGTGACGAGGGGAAAAAGTGAAAAATGTTTTTGGGAATCAGCAAAAATGGGCCGTATAAAATGTGATGAGCGGCTCATAAAAGAAGTTCACACTTGGCAAATTACATCGTTTTCCCCCACAAATTTTTATGCCCTTTCAGAGACAGTGGGAGAGACAAAGAGGGAGAGAGAGAATCAAATCTCTGCTGTTGCTCTTCTTCTTCTTCTCCTTTGTCTATATAATATATCGTTGCCTTTTTTGTTTTGTTTTGTTTTTTTACTTCATAAGGAACAGATTGATGTACATACCGACGTATGGATGCCCTGTACGCTTTGCTTCTTCAGAAAGGAAAAACAAAGTAGGGAAAATTGTGAACGTGTTTGTAGAACACTTGAGCTGCTTGTGATGGAAAATATTATCACCATTTTATTTTCTATATAGTAAATCCTCTGCCATTTCCCAAGTTATATTTATTACTATGACCCATAACATAACAGGCTTTATGGTGTCCACTCCGGACTCTGGTCCGCCATAATTTTGTTGGCAGGCTTGAGCCCTTGAAGAAAGAACTGTGATATAAAATTCCAAAAAATCTTTGTATTTTATGTATGCTGTATGTATAATGTATAACCTTATGCTAGGTTATAGGAGCCAAGGTGTAGATTTGGTATGTGAACTACGAGTTTATGTTAGAAAGTAATGAAGCAGAGAAGATTTCCCCTTCCAAACAATCTGCGTCCAACAGTATGTTTTTGTAGTTTATAAGGATTTTTATATTCTATTTCCTTGGTCCACGGCGGATTTCCAGAATGGAGTCATCAACAACTTTTTCTATTTTCTCGTCCTCTTTTCAGTTTCAGTGCATTGCACTGGTTCTCATCGAAAATTGGGCTGTATTGCATTTTACTCCATGATGGGACAATCTCGCACTTGCCCATTCATTTTTTATGACAAGGCACAAAATGAAGAAAGAGAAAAGAGGAGATGCAGCATACATACATAGTATTGAAAAACTACAGAGTACAGGAAAAAGGAACACACAAGTATTATATGTATCTGTAGTGAGTAGTGACGACAGCAGTGATAATGATGATGTGCAGGATCAAGATTGAAAATCAGTGAGGGATGTCTGCTTGCCTTTCCTCTGCTTGCATTTGCCCATTCAGTCTGTGCTTTCGGCTATACCTAGACTGTTTTATGTGTAAAGCATGTACATGTATAATGCCTACGCATGTATATGTTCACACATCACGTCTCGGTCGGCTGGGCGGGACATTGTCATCATCATCATCAGCATATGTATGCATGCATTTTGTACGCGGGGCCAAGGAGAAAGAAGCAAAACTCTGCCCTTTCCTTTTGTTCTATTTAACTGGAGGATATTGTTCGACGCCTATTAATTTCCCGTGAAACCGTTATTATTATTGCTATTAACTAGGAGTGTAGAACTGTGCTGTATTACCGTGTATAGTGCGAAAGATTAAAGGAACATGATGAGATTTGCATTAATAGAATAGACCGTTTGGTTCACTGGGTCCAGTTTTCTTTTTCTTTTCCTTTCATTTCTCTGTAC